>CM053791.1:132155747-132203247 GCA_028749045.1 Cupressus sempervirens
ATTACTATTTTTAACCTGGTTGTTTTTTCATATTGAAAATGTAAATGTCAAAAATGGGTAACCTGTGGCATGGTAGTTTTGCTCATGGTTTTGTAAAACCATAAGTGATTTTTAGGTTGTAAAATCACTATAAAAGGAGGGCTTGGGGAGGTGTTTGTGAAATTGAGTTTAGCTTGCAAGACTGGTGCTAGAAGGAGACTCTCTAAGTTCGAGTTGTGGTGATGCGCTCTTGTAAGAACTTGCATTGCAAGTGTATTGTAATCATCATGGTTTGATAATACATTGTGCAAGTTTTGGAGGGTGGAGTTTTTCTCTCGGAAGGGTTTCCCCACGGTAATCACTGTGTTGTGTGTTCTTTGTTATTTTGATTATGTTATTATGTATTTCTTGAGATCTTTGCAATAGTTACTTTGATTTTCATAATTGTCCTATCAAAGATTAGCGTAGGAAGCGATTCCGCGCACCTTTGCTTCCTTACAAGTGGTATCAGAGCCTATCCAGTTTTGGTTCTATTTGTTGGGTACAGGGTCTTTTGAGCTAATCAAGGTTTGAGTGGGAGCTTGTGAGAACATTTCATTTCTATGTTGCAGGATTAAAAGATGGCAAGCATGTCAGGGAGAATTGATGTTGAAAAGATTTCTGGCACAAACTTTGAGATGTGGAAGCTAAAGATGGAAGATCTATTGATTGATCGAGATCTATGGGATGCGATTGATGAGAACAAGCTGAGGCCCACAGATCCAATATTAGCTGCACAATATGATGTGAATGATAGAAAAGCTAAAGGTCTCATAAGATTGTGTCTTGCAGACTCAATTCTGATTAATGTCCATGAAGAACCTGCCGCGAAGAAGCTTTGGAAAAAGCTTAGTGAGATCTATCAAGCGAAATCACTTGTGAATAAGATTTTATTGAGGAAGAAGTTGTATTCCTTGAGAATGGAAGAAGGTGGACAAATTTCTGAGCATCTGGAAAGGTTTAATATGTTGGTGACTCAGTTGACCTCAGTAGGGGTGCCAATGGATGAAGAAGAAAGGTGTCAAATCTTGTTATGTTCGTTGCCAGGCTCATGGGATAGTCTTGTGATGGCTATAGGGAGCACTTCAATTGTCTTGAAGATGGAGGATGTTGTTGGTTCTCTACTTTATGAGAAGGTTAGAAGGAAGGTCTCTTTGAATGCCAAGGAGGCTTTGAGTGTTTGCGGAAGACCAAAAGAAAGAGGCAAGAACAAAAAGCAGCATGGCCATTCTAAGTCCAAAAATAAGGGGAGATCAAAATCCCCTAGTAAGTCCAAGGCAATCTACTAGAATTACGGCAAACCTGGACACTTTTGAAAGGACTGCAAAGAGGAGAAGAAAAAGAAGAAGAAGAAGAAGCAAGATTCTAATTATGAGTCCGAGAAGGAAGATGAAGATGCTTTCATTGCAGCCTTGGCCACTCATGCAAGTGAAAATGCATGGTTAATAGATTCAGGTGCATCTTTCCACATGACTCCTAATAGGAACTAGTTTAGTAAGTATGAAAATTTTGATGGTGGTAAGGTGTATTTAGGTGATAATTTAGTACTTGATATTGTTGGTCATGGAAGTATTTGTGTGAAATTTTTTGATGGTAGAATTAGAAGATTTGATGGTGTCTTGCATATCCCTAAACTAGCAAGGAATTTGTTATCTGTTAGTAAGCTAATAGATGCGGGTGTGCATGTACAGTTTTTTGAAGCAGGTGTAAAAATGGTGAGAGGCACTATGGTAATAGCAAGAGGAAGTAGATTGGGTACATTCTGCCAACTTGATGCACACACAATCAAGTGCAATAGTACTTCTGATAAGATTGTGAAAAAGACTACTCAGTTGGAGAAGGAGAGAGTTTCTCTTTCAACAGATGGTCATGGTTTTTGGGTACCTAAGGGTGCTCTGTCTACCAAATCAAAGTTTCCTGCAGAGAAGACTATGTTATGGCACCAGAGACTTGGCCACATAGGTGAGAAGGGCCTATGGTCCTTGAAAAATAAGAACCTTGTTGATGGGTTGAATGACTACAATCTTGAGTTTGATTTTTGTGAGCATTGTATCTATGATAAACAAAACCACATTTAGTTTTACTCGAGTTCTCATAAGTCTTCATGCATTTTGGATCTAATTCATTTGGATGTATTTGGTCCAATTGATGTTCCTTCTATTGGTAGATCAGTTTATTATGTTTCTTTAATTGATGATTTTAGTAGAAGAACATGGGTTTATTTCCTTAGGAGTAAAGTTGAAGTTTTTAGTCGTTTCAAATAATTTAAAGCAATGGTTGAATTGCAAACTAGAAAGAAAATAAAATTCTTGAGAACTGATAATGGTGGTGAATTTTGCTCCAATATTTTTGACACATTTTGTAAAGATTGTGGTATTAAAAGAGAGAAGACAACTCCGTATTCTCCACAACAGAATGGAGTTGCAGAAAGAATGAACAGGACCTTGATGGAGAAGGCTAGGAGTATGCTGAGTGGTGCTAGACTAGAACAAAAGTTCTGGGCTGAAGCTGTACCCACTGCCTACTACCTAATAAACAGGTCTCCTACATCAGCTCTTGTTGATAAGACACCAATGGAAGCATGGTCAAGCCACAAGCCTTCACTTAGACATCTGAGAGTGTTTGGTTGTGAGGTAGATGCTCATGTGCCAAAGGAGAAGCGAACAAAATTGGACAAAAAAGCTGTCAAATGTATCTTCATCGGATATAGTTATGGTGTGAAAGGATACAAGCTTTGGGATCCTATTGCATAAAAGGTATTTTATTCCAGAAGTGTTATTTTTAGAGAAACTAAGCCTTCTTCTGTTACAGTGCAACCGAAACAAATTAAAGAAAAGAAAGATGTGATTCAACTTCCTGCTACACCTAAGAAAGTTGAATCAAGGCCCTTAGAAAGACAAGATGTTGAAGAGAGCTCTATGAGTTTTGAATCATCAGAGGAAGAGGGAGAACCTAATCACGAACTTGAACCTCCTAAACCTGAACCAGATCTTGTTCGAAGATCTACTAGACAAAGGAAACCACCTGAAAGGTATGGGTATTCTCTTGATGATTAGAGGTGCATATTTGCATTGAATGCTAACATTGATGAACCAAGATCTGTAGAAGAGGCTCTTGGTATGAATGATTTAGAGTCTTGGAAAATAGCCATGGATGAAGAAATGGCAGCTCTTAAGAGGAATCGAACGTGGGACCTTGTACCATTGCCTGAAGGACGGAAGCCTGTTGGTTGTAAATGGGTGTTCAAAAAGAAGATGGGTTCAGATGGAAGTATTGAGAAGTATAAAGCACGTTTGGTTGCAAAAGGTTACTCTTAGGTTGAGGGAGTAGATTATGGTGAGATTTTTTCTCCAGTAGCCAAAATGACATCCATTAGATTTTTGCTTTCTATTGTAGCAGCTTATGACCTAGAGATCAAGCAAATGGATGTGAAAACTGCTTTCCTTCATGGAGATTTGGAGGAAGAAATTTACATGTCACAGCTAGAGCACTATCTGGTGAAAGGTAAAAGTTATTTGGTCTGTAAATTGAAGAAATCCTTGTATGGTTTAAAACAGAGTCCTAGGATGTGGTACCAAAAGTTTGATACATATGTGTTGAGTTTGGGATTTGTGCGATCTAAATCTGATCACTGTATATATTTCAAATCTGATGGTGATGGTTTCCTGGTTATTGCCTTGTATGTCGATGACATGTTGTTTATTGGCAAAGGAAAATGTTTGATTGCAGAGTTAAAATCTCAACTCTTAATAAAGTTTGAAATAAAAGATCTTGGTGTAGCTAGGCACATTCTGGGAATGGAGATTATAAGAGATAGATGGAACAAAAAGCTTTGGCTAGGCCAAAGTAAGTATGTTGGTACTATTTTGAAAATATTCAATATGCGGGATTCAAGACCATTGAGTGTTTCAGTTACTATGGGAACAAATCTTTCTAGCTCACAGTGTCCTACATCCCCATTGGAGATGGAAGAGATGAGTCGAGTACCATATCAGAGTGTTGTTGGAAGTTTGATGTATGCTATGGTTTGTACAAGACTAGACATTGCCCAACTAGTGGGAGTACTTTCCCCTTATATGTCTAATCCAGGAAGAGCACATTGGGATGTAGTAAAAAGAGTTTTCAGATACTTGCGGGGTACCTCAGAGTACTCAATATGTTTTCATGGAACAGGAAGTGAGCATTCCTTGGATATTCGAGGCTATGTGGATTCAGACTGGGCTAGTGATGTTGATAGAAGAAGATCCGCCAGTGCATATGTGTTTACATTATTTGGTGGTGCAATTAGTTGGATAAGTAAGCAATAGGTTGTGGTCGCTTTGTCCACTACTAAGGCAGAGTATATGGCATCTACTCATGCCTGCAAATAAGCCATCTGGCTAAAGAGATTGTGTTCAGATATAGAGTTCAAACAGGGTGCAGTGACAATTTATAGTGACAACCAGAGTGCAATTTTCCTAGCGAAGAACCCGACTTTTTATGTGAGGACCAAGCACATTGATGTACAATATCATTTTGTGAGAGATATGGTCGAGGATGGCAAGGTGAAGCTGGAAAAGGTAGAGACTTTGGCGAATGTTGCTGATGCATTAACTAAGCCCGTGAGCATAGAGAAATTCAGATGGTGTTCAGAGTCTATGGGCCTCTCGGCCCCTAGCAATTAAGTCCATGATATTTCAGATCCCTTGACTCTTGCAAGGTGTTCGACAAGTGGGAGAATGTTGAGAAACATGTGTCTCAACCTTGCAATCTTTTCTTGGAAAATTCTAGAATTAGTTTGTGGGAGTTTTCCACTTGTTTATGCATTGGAAAGTGGTTAGTGAGTTGTTAAATGAGTCTTTTCCTTAGTAGAATATAGGTAGGCTATTTTTAGAGCCTTGATGACTCATTTTGTGACTTTTATGGGGGTCTAGATTAAGAGACAAAATTGTGGACGGGATTACTATTTTTAACCTGGTTGTTTTTCCATATTGGAAATGTAAATGTCAAAATGGGTAACATGTGGCACGGTAGTTTTGCTCATGGTTTTGTAAAACTATAAGTGATTTCTAGGTTGTAAAATCACTATAAAAGGAGGGCTTGGGGAGGTGTTTGTGAAATTGAGTTTAGTTTGCAAGACTGGTGCTAGAAGGAGTCTCTCTAAGTTTGAGTTGTGGTGATGCGCTCCTGTAAGAACTTGCATTGCAAGTGTATTGTAATCATCTTGGTTTGATAATACATTGTGCGAGTTTTGGAGGGTGGGGTTTTTCTCCCGGAAGGGTTTCCCCACCATAATCACTGTGTTGTGTGTTCTTTGTTATTTTGATTATGTTATTATGCATTTCTTGAGATCTTTGCAATAGTTACTTTGATTTGCAAAATTGTCCTCTCAAAGATTAGCGTAGGAAGCGATTCCGTGCACCTTTGCTTCCTTACAGTATGTGTGTGTGTATATATGGATTGTAATTTTATTTTATTAGTGTATATATAGGTGATAATTTTAATTTATTAGTTTATATAAATGAATTTTAGTTCTAATTCAGTAGTCTATCTATACGAATGACAATTTTAATTGAGAGTTTTAATTTATTAGTGTATCTATAGGTAGTTTTAATTAAGAATTTTAATAGATTGTAGTTTTAATTGAAAGTTTTAATTTATTAAATGTATCTATATGAATGGTAGTTTTAATTTATTTGTGTATTTATATGGATAGTTTTTTGAAATATAAAGTGACCAAAACAAGGGGGTTGGCCCTTACAAAAAATAGTTGGTAACCAGCACACTACTAGCAAATACTTACAAAGTAACAAAGGGCAACCGAACCACATAGATAATATCAACCAAAAAGCACTAGCAAGAAGGAAGCAAAACTAGCAAAAGTCTAAAACAATCTAACCAACCAATGTTTAGGAACGTAAAACCAAAAATAGTAGCCAAAAACTACAGAACTAATACAAACTATAAAGTTTTGAATAAAAATTGTTGGCTCAAACATGCCAACCCAAGTCTTAGTAACAGTTGTGAACCAACAACTATGTAGTAGCAGAAAAAAAAAACTAGGATCATTAAATCCCTTGTAAACAGTCAAATTATTTGTCATCTTTTTCTTTTCCTTTCCCAGCTAGAAAAACCTAGGCCCAGTCATCAGCAAGAAACTTATAGAGGGGCTTATTATCCTCCATGTCCATCTTTGAATCATCCTTTTCTTGTGCCAGCAACTGGAGGGTGGTAGCCACTGCATGAGTGACCTTCAATGCAAATTTAGAGAAAGTATGAAATCTCTCCAAGGTTCTGACTCTATTTTGTAGCAGTGCAGTCTTTTCATTTCATTCCTCTTTTTTGTTTCCATCTTTATCAACCTTTCCAGGTCCCTCATTAGCCTTTGTCAAATGATTTTCATCCTGCAACACTTGAGGGTTAGTAAAAACATTACATTTTTTTTTAATCGAGGAGGAAATTGTGATGGGGGAAGTGTCCACTTTGTTACTATCTTCACAAAAGGTAATGGGCTGAAGGGTGAAGCTGGTCAACAGATGAGTAATGTCTTTACCAACCGACGCTAGGGTATTACCAACGAAAACTTGGGAATTATCCACTGAGTTTTCACTCTTTTCTTTTTTCCCTTCGTCATTATCTCTCTTAGAGTCAAAGAGATTTTACTCCTCCATCTCCCTTTCCTTGCTCTCAAAACTCTCTTATTCCACTTCTTCTACCCTATATCTTTTGGATTTTTGCTTGTACCTAGCCCGAGACTTAGCAATCCTTCCTGACCTTCTCTTACCCTTACCCTCTCCCTCCTCTTCTGACTCCTCAATTTCCACCTCCACAGGTTTTTCAACCTTAAATTTTTTACAACCCTTTTTTTCCATGGTTGACTTTGGTTTTTTCTTTTTCTTATCATCTCCACTGGGGGAGGGACACAGGGTGTATATTTTAGTACATGTGCTAGTACTCAGGGGGGAATTCTAGTTTTGGTGTTGGTTATCAACCACTATAACCCTAGGGGGACAAAGGAATTGATAGAGCCTAAAAATAAGGCCTTGATGGATAATGGTAAAATTAAGTCCCTTAATCCTTTTTTCCCTAACATCATTAACCATATCCTCTAAAGAATGTAAGAGAAAAAATGGAATAGAAATGAAATCCCTTTTTCTAAAATGATTGAGCAGTGGATAGTGATAGTAGTAGTAAACTCCAAACTTCCCTTTAAGTGTAAGATATTTCACAAGCACCAAACAGACGTTGTCCCATGGATTTGAAAGCTTGTCCCTTCTGAATCCTCCCCTATACTGCACTAGTTCTTCATTCTCCTCAAAAAAATGATCATATTGGCCTCGTCCATAGTTTTCGTGACCTTTCACCATTTTCCTGCCCTCATGGACAATCTAGTAGCCATCGCGATCACTTCCTCATTAACTTGGAAAGTAATGCCATTTATTGTGACCTTGCGCTCATTCCACCCATTCACAAATTGGAGTAAATAGCTTTCGTCATATCCTACCATCTCCTGCATATAGGGAAGAAATCCCCCTCCTTTAACAAAAACTAGGTTGCCATTCTGTCTTTAAAATTTTCAATCTTCAATGGTTCGAGTCTATTCAAATCTCCACCCATCTCCTCCTCACTAATTTCTACTCCTCCAACCTCAGAAATTCACATTTGAATTTCTTTACCATTTGTGTTCTTATAAATATTACTCACCAATATCACAACAATTCTACGATTAACACCAACAAGGGTTTTTATTGTCTCCCAAACTAGTTTTTGGGTCACTTCGAAATCCCAATCAAAATTATGATGGGATTCGCACATACTTAGCATTATTATTCTCACATCCCTGAATGTACTGACAAGTTTGGTACTGAAAGCTTTCGTACTTTCAAAAAGGAAGTAATTCAAATTTTGCCTTGTGTTACCATAATGGAAAAATAACTGCCACCTCAAATCACATCCATTTATTATCCAATCAGTACAGTGTTGTCTTATCAACTTCCCCTTAAACATTCTATTAGATTTAGCACATTTTGTCTTCCTAGGTATAATGTTACCAAAATTGGCATTAACCTTTATTTGCCAAATCATGCTTAATTTTTGCACCCCTCCTTTTCCTTGCCAATTAAGGCCTTTATTTCCTCCTTTAGAATTTTTGAGTTTCTCCAACCTGTCAATTTCTATAATTCGAATCCCATGGCGGCAGTAACATCTGCCACCTTATTTCCTTCTCTATATACAATTGCACTTTCTCCATCCCATCAACAATATGTCTTATATTTATGATAACATTTAGGATATTCCAACTAGGTTTAGAAACTCCCTTCACCAAATCAATGATTAATTTAGAATCCCCTTCTATGGTTATTTCTTTTATCTACATTTCCCTTATCAATTGCAAGCCCTAGAATAAAGCCATTGCTTCAGCCAAATTATTACTTCCTCCTCCAACATTCCTAGAATACACTAGCAACACATCACTATTTCTATCCCTCATCACACCACTTGTTGCTCCTATACCCCCTTTTGTAGCACTGTCAAAATTTAGTTTAAGTTGTGTTAAGGTTGGAGGTTCCCATTTTGTTTTATGTCTCTTTAAGACCTTAGATTTATCAAAGTGATTGAAACCCTCCTGGATACCCCATCTCTCTACGATTTGTGTTTCTTTTCCACCTAGTTCTTCCTTTGGTAGCTTGCATTTAACAATCATTATATTTTCCTTCAGCAATTTCTACATACTTCCCATGACAACCTCCACTGGTTTTTCCTCCTCCTAAAATATTCTATTGTTTCTTTCTTTCCAAATGTGCCAACAAATATAAGGTGGAACACTTTTCCATATAAGCATTAGTATATGGATTGTTGTTTTAATTAAGAGTTTTAATTTATTTGTGTATCTATATGAATGGTAGTTTTAATTTAATAGTGTATTTTTATGGATGATAGTTTTAATTTATTAGTATATCTATATATGGGTGATAGTTTTAATTTATTAGTGCATCTATATGGATAACAGTTTTAATTTATTAGTATATCTATATGGATGATAGTTTTAATTTATTTTTTGTATATATATGGATGCTAGATTTACTTTATTAGTAAATATATATGGATGGTAGTTTGAAGTAAGAGTTTCAATGTATCTATATGGATGCTAGTTTTAATTTTTTAGTGTATCTATATGTGTGATAATTTTAGTATATTAGTGTATCTATATGATTACTAGTTTTAATTTATTAGTGTATCTATATGGATGATAATTTTAATTGAGAGTATTAATTTATTAGTGTATCTATATGAATGGTAGTTTTAGTTGAGAATTTATATTTATTTGTGTATATATATGGTTGGTAGTTTTAATTAATTAGTATATTTATATTGATGATAGATTTAATTGAAAGCTTTAATTTATTAATATATCTATATTTATGGTAGTTTTAATTTGTTAGTGTATTTATATAGATGATACTTTTAATTTATTAGTGTAAATATATGGAAAAGAATTTTGATTTATTAGTTTATCTATATAGATGAGAGTTCTAATTTATTAGTCTATCTATACAGATAAAAGTTTTAATTTATTGGTGTATCTTTATGGATGGTAATTTTAATTAGTTTTAATTTATTAATATATTTAATGGATGGTAGTTTTACTTTATTAGTATATATATATGTCATGCCCAAAATATCGAGGCAAAAACACACAATTTTCTTTTAAATAATTAATTCACTATAGAATTGCATTCTACTCAAAATAATCCTATGGAAAGTTTGACCAAGGATTAAAGTGAGTTTAAAATACATATCCTAAAGATGGAGAGTCAGTATTCCAACACAATGCATAGGTTTGAAACCCTAAGTCCTAGTGTTACAGGAACACTTGCATTGGGTTGATTAAGTCAATCGATAAAGCCATAGTTTCATGTTCAGGAAGGTGTGACACCATTTTTGAGGAACATTTAATTAGTAACATAAGTTACATTAGGTTTGATTAAATACCTTTACACTTAATTCATTATACTAGTTTAACCCTTCTTACTAATATTTACTTGAATAAATATCTCGCATGGTTTGACCATCTATTTGAATTACTAGATTGAGAAAAGAACAAGTCTATAGTCAAAATTAAATAAGTAAATGTTTATTTTAAATTTGATAAACCACAATTCAAGGAATTTAAACTAAATGAGTAACCTTAGTATAATTTAATTTATTGAATTTAATCATAGTCACTTCAATATAATTAGCAATTAAATTTAATTTTACTATACCTTATTAAACTCAAAAGTAATTAGTTAAGTTTATTTATACTTTTAATTTAGAGATCTCATTATTGAAATATATTTACCTTCATTTAACTTATAAGCAAGTTTATTTAAAAATAATAATACTAATAATACTATTTATACTTTTCTACTTTCAAATCTCCCTTTAAATAGATTTACCCCTCCTCTTATATGGGAGGAAAAATAGAAAAAAAATTTCCATAATGGAATTTGTCTCCACCTTAGTAGGAGGGAATATAGGCCAAAAAAAATAGTATTATGAGTTATATTAAGAATATTTAATAACTCAATAAGAGATTAATTATCATTGCTTTTAGTATTGAAATCTTTTCTTTTTTTTAATATCAAGAGGAAAATCTATTTAACAATAAAACCTTTAGTAGTACAAATATATTTATGTAAGGTCCCTCCTCGTATGTACTTATTAAATATGGATTTCTTTGTTAAAATTGTTATAGGAGATTGAAATGGATGAAAAGTAATGTTTTATGTTGTGAATGTCCTAATGAAGATTGAGAACAGTTGATACATCCATATTTTAATACTCAATGATTTGAGAACTACTACATTATCTCGACTATTTAAACATTAAAATTGCACTAACAATGATATGAATTGTTTTCACCTGATTAGGAGGATGTTGATTTTGATACCATGATGATTGGTTATATGCAATTTAGATGGTTTAGTAAGCCCTATTGGTGATGTTATGATGTTTAAGTATAAGTATGCCTAATGATGATTATTCTAACATTTTAATCTAAATTAATGAATAAAGTTATGTTATAGTGATTATGTAATTACTAATGACTAAATGTGTGTGCTGAAGTTAGAAAGGGTTATTTAAATGAAAGATTCATGTTTTGATTTATGTAACTATCCAGATAAGTTTTGAATATATGTATATGATTTTCTTGAGCTACTAATGTGTGCAATGAGTGTATAGGATATTTTAACCAAAAAATCTAATGGAGAAATGGAGTTGAACCCTATGTACTAGTTGTGGAAACCAGGGTTGAGTCTAACAAAAGATGCAAACCTCGTTGTTCATATTTTATTTGAATCACGAGATGTATGAATGTATTATTCTGTAATCAATAAGTATTAATATTTTGTAATAGTGATTTTTTAGTGTCGTTTGACACTTGCAAATTGTATATACATTCCAGCATGATAGTTAGGGTTAACAAAGTAACCTAAAGATCTAAATTGGATTAGGTTAGTTACCTTTTTGCTAATCAGTTAGTAATTGAGATTAATTACCCTAATTGGGATTAGTGAGTAATCTGCATTTTTGAAGTTTGTTAGAAAGTCCTAAAATTTTCTAGCTTTTGATAGGTCCCCAATTAGTCCTAAAGGCCAAAAACCATGAAATCTAAGTACCTAAAGGAGATGGGTATGGGTTGGGGGCATTTTCTACCCCCCAACCCCTTTTGTTGACTTTTATGGTCACTCAAAAACCCCATTTTTGCTTTATTGCAAAAATTGAATGTTTTCATCATGAGTCGGATAACTTTAACTCCACCTTGAGGTTAGCGTTATGACTAGTTGAGTTAGAAGACTCTAGAACTTTTAGGCAAGTGGGTAAGTTATTGTATTTTGGGAGTTGGTTGAGTTAGCATCTTATTTACAAGCAAATTTGAGAGGGTTTGGGTGTTCACCTAACCTCTAGTTTTAGAGTGGAATTCAGGATTGAAGGAGAAAGAGAAGGAAGGGAATGCTCATTTCAAATTGCTCAATTTCCATAACCCAATTTTGAAGGTAGGAATCCCTCAACTCATGTTGTTCATGTTTTGTTGCATGCTTAATTTATTATGTTTGCATATGCATGTTCATGTGTGTGTTGAATATGTTTGGGGAGGGATTGAAATAGGTTTTCTTAAATGGTTTTCCCTTTGCATTTTTCTTTGTTTTTCAAAGGGATTGTATGGGTTGTATCAGCATTGCTCACCTCATATAGTGCAAAAGTGGCCATGTACGAAAGGAGGCCTTTAGTTGGACTCTGATAGTGTAGAGTCTCTCCTTAGGATGAGAAGAGGGAGAGAGGGTAGGGTGTTATGGGCTCCTACTCATCAGCACAAATCACATTTTGAGTTTGGAATGTAAGAATGAAAGAACAAAAGTTCTTGAGTTATAGCCCCAAAAGGCCACCTGTTATGGTGTTGTGTCTGACGTCTCCTATTGAAAAAATCCACCTTCTCCCTAGTTTGGTTCAATGTCAAACCTGTTGTGCAAGCTTGGATGGGAGTGAATGTTTGAATTTGTCTTCATGTTGAGTTTGGTTGTCTCTCGGTCAATTTCCATTCTCTCCATGACTGTCATGATGTGTTGCAAGATTTGTAAAGGTTTCCTTGTTGTGGAGCCAAGACAAAATTTAGAATTGTTATTGAAATTCATTTTGTTGGGAGATTTCTCCTCGTGATATTAATCTTGTGTAAAAATATTATATTTAAACTCTTTATTGAAATGGCTACGAAATTGGCTTTTCTTCCTAGTTTTTTCCCAATGGAGCCTTTGAATCAAATGGTTCAATAAAATAAATGAGAAATGATTGAACCACATAGATTGATAAAAAGATTGAGTAATATTCTTCCATATCAATTTTCTAGTATTTTAGTTTTCTTTGCATACGTGTTAATTAAAAATCAGATGTGATGATGTTTACCTTACTACGACATTTGTATGTTTCATAATCATATTCATTTGATTTGGATTAATTAGATAAAATGATGATAAACAATCATGTAATTAAAAGTTCAAAATATATTAAAGAGAATTCGATAATACAATTGATTTTTCATTTCGTAAATTTCGTGAATTTTAAGAAGCATAATGCTCCTTTTCAAAAGTTAAAGCATTACATTTAACATCTACGTTATAAATCAACTTAGAAAAAAAAATACCCACCCTTGACTAATAAATAAATTTGAAATTCCATACTTAGACTAAAAAAATGAATTTAAAAAAAAATGTGCTCCCTAGAGTAAAAAAGCTCACTGGATTTTGTATGGGAAGAAAATTAATAATTCCCCTTTTGAATAGGGAATCTTAGAAGATTCCCTAAATATCATTTTTAGCTTACTAAATATTTCAACTTATAGAAAATAAAAATACATAATAAATAAAAATCTATACATAAATATCTATATTTCAAATATCCTAATGCTATCATAAAGTGACCCAAAAAGTAAACTTTAAACACTTACTACCTCCCCCCCCCCCTCACTTGTCTTTAATTACCCCTGTACCTAGGTGTTAGTTTTGAATTAAGGACAAAGGAAATTGCTTTGCATGGAAATCTTATTTGGAATCCCTCTTAAATTTGATTGGATGGGATCTCTTGACTTTTACCTAACATGTTCCTCTCCCATGCATGCCTTGTTGTCTTGTTTCATGTGGGTGGGAAGTAAGTATTGGGGCTGCTAGTCTTTAGGCAGCATGCCTCATTTTCAGCAAGCTCACACATGTCTGGGTGTATGGTTAAGATGTTAGGTGGGAAAGGGTTGGAGTTAAGGGGTTAGTTTAGGTTAGTGGTTGTTACGGTTAGTCAAGGTTATTTTAAAGTAGGGTTTGTTAGAATTTAGTATTAGAAATTTAATATTAATAAATTTATGGTTAATATTTGTAAATTTAGATGTTAGTATTTTTAATTATTTTGTGTAGTTAGTATTATTTTAAAATAATATTATGTTAGTTTAGGATTTTGTTAAGTAAGAGATATTTAAAGTTAGTTAGTTTGTTATTATGATTAATAGACAGCTTTAGTTAGTATTTAGTGTTGGAAATGATTGAAATGACCATAAGCTAAATATGGAACTGGTAAAAAATGTCCTCAATCATTGTTTTGTCATTGATGTCAAACTTGCTACTTGCAGGGATGACAATTGCTTTAGTGATCAAAATACTATCAATTAGTTGATTGTCAAGGTGGAGGCAATCAATAAGATGTAACTAGAACATCTAGAGAAAGGTTGAAGTTATGATGTTGTAATGAAGTACAAGGATCAGCTAAGCCATTGATGAAAAAGTGTATTGGATGACATACTAAAAGATACGAAGAATGATCACATTGAAACATATCAAAGATCTAAGGTTTTAGCTAAGTCTTTTGTAAAGCTCAAACTAAGTTCAAGTGCCGAGCAAGCTAGTAAGTGCCGAGCAAGTTCAAGTGCCGAGCAAGTTCAAGTGCCGAGCAGAATCAAGTGCCGAGCAGAACCAAGTGCCGAGCAGGTGCCAAGTAACACAGAGGTGCTGAGCAACAGTAACTCAATAATGCCGAGTTGCTGCATTATTTAGGAAATCAAAGATTCGTCATATCTAAGCCGACAAAGTTGTTATCTAGAAATTTGTAAATTAAAAGGAAGATAAGAATGATGAGTTGGTGGTACAGAACACCATGTAGAACGGTTTTAAGATACAATTGGCGAAGTTTCAAGAAGAAAACAAGATATGGGGTAGATACATTGTATCCTATCTAATACATTTTGATACCCTAAAATTGGAGAGGGAGAATTGAGCGGCAAAGGAAAATCAGACTTGTATATAAGAAGACATAAGTTAATGAAAAAATAGATTGGAATAGAGGGGATAGTGAGAGAGAGCCATGGTCAAGCATAAAAGCATGAAATGCTAAAGAATGTGCTAAGGAGAAGATAACACAGGAACTCTATTTGAATAGACCACCACAAGGATGATTGCATTGGCAGAATGAGTAAGAAGACTCAAGGAGACGAAGCTTGAGAGGGAGACAAGCAGTCAGAGTTGAAGTGATTGAAGCCAAGCATAAGGATTGAACTGAAAGAGTGATCTAAAATCTGCAAAGTATGTTGTAAGTTATATCAGATCAAAAGACCATTATCGTTACTTTCTAGCAATTGTAACAGTAAGATAAATCGTATGGATTTAGGTTGGTTTAACAGCCATTAGACAAATCCTTTAACAGGGTGACATTCCAAGTGAATGTTCTAAAGACCTTTAACCAGGCCCATTCCTAACAGTTTGGTGAAATCCTCTAACAAGGTTGCATTTAACAGTGTGTTGTAAGCCTTTAACAGGGCAGGCTTTTAATAGGGCATCACTTCAGAAGAGTGAGAATCAAGTAGCATGTTACTGGTGGTTTTTCCCAAATTGGGTTTCCACGTAAATCACTATGTCATGTGTTGATCTTGAATGTTTTATCTTTGCATGTTGATTTACAGTAATTTGCTTATATGACTGATTTAAGTTTGAACAGATGAAAAGGGTATGGATTCATTAAAAACTATTAAAGATTAATAGGGAATTTGGACCTTGAATAACCAATTCACCCCCCTCTCAGTTATTCTAAAGAATTCTAACATTTAGAAATGTATAATGTTATTATAAGCTTTGTATTACAAAATGTTAGTTGTGTTAGAGGTAGTTAAATTATTAGATAATAGATGATAAGTTAATTGTTAGCAATGCTAGTTGGTATTTATTCTATTAGGATTGTAGTAAAGTTTTGAATTATTAATATGTTAAATTAGGATTTAATTTGTTAAATGTTAGAATATGTACTTAAGACTCGATGTTAGTAGTTAGTGTTAAATTATAATTAGTTTCAATTAGTAAGTGAAAATTAGTTATTAATTTCTAGTGTTAGATGTTAGGTTAGGATAATTTTAGTAGCAATAAGGTTAATAGATTTAATTAATGTTAGATGCTAATTTATATTTTATGAAATTTATATTTAAATTTAAATGTTAGAATTTAATTAAAGTTGAAAGTGGTTAGACAATAACTATATTAAATTATTATTGTTTTCAAATTTTAAGTGGAAGCTTCATTGATATAATCGATTGTTAGGTTTGAAATTAGTTTTTTTTTTTTAATAAATACAAATATAGCAAGAATTAAATTTGGTTTTCTTTATTTTTTTGCTACATGTTTAAGATATGATTGTTATTAGATTAAGTTTAGAGATTTAATGGCTATCATTTGTTTCAATTGTTTAAACCTATTTAATTAAGTGGTAAATGGTGTTTCATTTTGAATACTAAAGTACTAAATTTGAAAATATAAAAGTGGTAGGTTGAGAATAGGAATTAATGCATTATGAAACAAATATCAAAATCGATTTAATAACGAATGTTTGAAGATGTTTATTGTTAAATAAACATTGTTAGTAGTTAAGCGAAGGGTAAGATGGAAAAGGGATTAGTTGGTAATTTTATGTTAGTAACCTTTTTATTGGATTTTAAATCTTTTTACAACGATTATAGAAATCGGGGAATTGAGTATTTTTCAACCTAGAGGGGGAAATGTTATAATTTAAGTTGACTAGGTAATGTATTGTGACAAGTTAGGTTATGATAGATAATGAGTTAGGCATTTTAAATATATCTTAATGATAAATGCCTTAATATTTTAATTAGTTCTGAGTGAGTTAGGATAATATCCAGATCAAGTATTAGTATGTTATGGTAGATTAATTAAATTTCAAAAATTTAAAAAAAAAATATATATATTTGGTGTGTTTGTGCCTCAAATTTTTGGCATGACATTTTGGTATCAGAGCCTAGTTTCATGACACTTGGGCAATAACGGGTCCATGATAAGTGTGGAAATTTAAATTTTACTATACAAAGTGGGGATTTCCCTTTGCAAAAATTTGATAAGTAAATATATTCCTTCTAAACTGTGACACTGATAATTAAACCTAAGTAAAATTTGAACTAGTATTAACAAATGTAAATGGTTAACCATATCAGATAATCCAGTCTTAATGACTTGAAATGAATGTTTAGATGCAAGAATGTTATATTAAAGTATATTATGATCTCATTGAGAAATCAAAATTATATTGAACACAATCACCTTAAGGGAAAACTAAATCAAGAACCCTAAAACAACTTTGAATCATGAAAGTGGAAATGATCAAATAACCTAGAAGTCAAAGAGAAAGTGCTCTCAACATCTTTAGCAAAAGTCAAATTTTATCTGACTTGATCACTCGTGGAAGCATTGTAGTTATATCAAGTATGGAGATGATCTGGTGAACTAGTATTGTTTAAAACTTTTCAAACATAAGTGAAAGAAACCTACGATCTTCATAATCTAATCTTGTACCTTTGAGTTGAAACATTGAATAGATAAATGAATGATGAGTAATTAGGAAGATAACACTTGAAGAGTATACCACATTACTAAGTTATTGGGATACCTCTAACCTATTATGAATTTAAAATGCATTGTTCTAGTAATCCTAAAAAAAAATCAAGATCTAAATTTGAATCTGCAAGTAACCTTTGGAACCTCGAACGATAGGATTACTAATGCAAGAAGCTATTCAACAAGAAAGAGTTAGTAAGGAACGTACAAAGAAAGAGAGTACCTCAACCTACTATGAGGAATAGAACCCAAATTGGGGAATGAATCTATCTAAATATGGTGGTAAGAACAAAATTTAATGCTATTGGAAACTATTGAGTTAGGGTTATGTGAATCTATTAATGCTTGTAGCTTATTAAATAAGCATGAGCAATACTAAATTTTATCTATCAAGTGGATAATTGTAGACTCTGGTATTGAAATTATTGGGTCAATTATAACCCTACAATTTAGAGAAAGAAAGGTCACAATTGGGTCATCAACCCAATATGAAATAAAGATTCAAGTTTCAGAGTTAAGTAATAAGAGGATTTTAAGCCATGAGGCATGATAAGAATAATGATGATGACCTATATCGTCAGTAAGGAGATAGTTGTAAGAGTGAATAAGTAAACAATTAACAACATCTTAATAATGGTTTTATACATACATAGTTGCAAACCTACAACCTAAGGATGAATTCATAAGTCACTTATGACTAGGAAAACATGAAATATGGAATTATTGATAAGAACAGTAGTATTCAGTGTGTTCTTTGATGATAATTAGAACTTGCATAAAAAATGAAATAAATAGAACAATGAAATATATATGTATACAGGATCATACCAATTTGGTCAGATCGATAATACAACTTCAGTTGGTATATTGTGGTGAATTTTACCTAAGAAAGATTATGGGTATGTGCCCTAATATGCAATTATAGTGAATGGAGGATAAGAGATTTGGTTTTGTAATTACTACTCAAAGTGTAACTCTATTAACACTGAGGTCCCCACATGTTACAGTCTTCGAAAGGAAACCAATATAACAACAAGATGATTGATGGAGACTCACTATAGTATCCTTGCATTTGCACTTTTGAGTGAGTTTTAATCAGGGCAAACCCCTTAGTACAACAAACCCTAATAATAGGGCAATGTCGATGAAGATAAGTATGTAGTTAGTATGTGGGATCAATCATAGGCTAAGCAACATGGTCTTTAGACCACCATCTTATTTCAATTCAAGATCCCTATACTATTATTGGAGGACCTTAGATTTCTCATTTCCTTTAGAGACCTTAGTACAACCGCATTATGTTAGTAATGTAAATTGTGTAAGTAATTGGATTTATTTCCTTATTTGTCTAATTTCAGGTTTTGACATTTTGACGATTCTTTCTTTTTGCCAGCAATATGATGTGGGGCTATTTAGCCAATTATATTATTGATGGTTCTATTTTGCCTCTTGGTTATGTCTTTATTTCTCGATTAAAATTTTACTATTGTGGCCACTATTTATTTCTTTTATTTCATACTTTTGAGTTGCATGTTTCATCCTTGATGTCAAATTTAAATTGTGAGGCACTTTCTTCTAAAAATTGTTGGCAAAGTGACCAATGATGGCCTACTAGAGGGATTCTTGACAATCAAGTGGATGTATAACACTAGGGTATGGGGTCATTAGTGAGAGTAGTTGTGCCCCACCCTCTCCCAAGACTTTGAGAATAGGACCAGTGAATATTTGTCGACTATAAGTATGGTGAAGGTTATAGTTAACCAAATGGACTTCTAGATGAAAAGGTGTAGGTATAGTGAGGGATTGTTTAGTATCCTATCAAGAAATTAGTATGTCGTGGAAACTCCAAAGTAAAAGTGTTTAACCTTAATATAGAGCCAAAGTTACTTATTATGAAAACCTCATTTGAGGAAGTCTCGTACAGATGTTACCCCAATGAGTGGGTGTGAGGAATATGGGATATCTATGATATTATTATTATTAGAGACTTTATAAGTATGTTATACTAGATTTGGAATGTTGTTTATGTGCGAATTTTTGTCGACTATTATGAGTGATAGATTGCACCCCAACATAAGTATGGTTAAGGTTATGAGTTAACCAAATGGACTTCTAGATGAAAAGGTGCAGGTGTAGCAATGGATTGTTTAGTATCCTATCAAGAAATTAGTATGTTGTGGAAACTCCAAAGTAAAAGTGTTTAACCTTAATATAGAGCCAAAGTTGCTTATTATGAAAACCTCTTTTGAGGGAGTCTCATATAGATGTTACCCCAATGAGTGGGTGTGTGGAATATGGGATATCTATGATAGTATTATTATTAGAGACTTTATAAGTATGTTATACTAGATTTGGAATGTTGTTTATGTGTGACCAATATGTTTTAAGGAGCATTTGACCCTAGAGAATGTAACCATGTCAGAGCTATGGATTGAACTTCACTTTTTAGTAAAAATAATTAGGTAAATATGTTACTGCCCCTAAGCATTTATATGAATTATTGATCATTGTTTTTTACAAGAGTAAATTTTAGTATAAATCTAGAAAAGGTCTAGCATAAGATGAAACATTTTACTTGTGTGACTTCCAGGAGGAAGTCAAAAGCTAGTGGGGAAGAATGTAAGGTCCCTCCTCATATGTACTTATTAAATATGAAATTTCTCTATTAAAAATATTATAGGAGATTGAAACAGATATGAAGTAATGTTTTATGTTGTGAATGTCCTAATGAAAATTGAGAACAATTGATACATCCATATTTTAATACTCAATGACTTGAGAACTACTACATTATATTGACTATTTAAACATTAAAATTGCACTAAAAATGATATGAAGTGTTTTCACCTAATGATGAGGATGTTGATTTTGGTACCATGATGATTGGTTATTTGCAATTCAGATTGTTCAGTAAGCCCTATTAGTGATGTTATGATGTTTAGGTGTGAGCATGCCTAATGATGATAATTCTAATATTTTAATCTAAATTAATGAATAAAGTTATGTTATAGTGATTATGTAATTACCAATGAAGAAAAACGTGTGCTAAAGTTAGAAAGGGTTATTTAAATGAAAGATTCATGTTTTGATTTGTGTAACTATCCAAATAAGTTTTGAATATATGTATGTGATTTTCTTGAGCTACTGATGTGTGCAATGAGTGTGTAGGATATTTTAGCCAAAAAATCTAACAGAGAAATGGAGCTGAACCCTATGTACCAATTGTGGAAACCAGGGTTGATTCTAACAAAAGATGCAAAACCCATTGTTCATATTTTATTTGTATCGTGAGATGTATGAATGTATCATTCTATAATCAATACGTATTAATATTTTGTAATAGTGATTTTTTAGTGTCGCTTGACACTCATAAATTGTATATGCATTCCAGCATGATAGTTAGGGTTAACTGAGTAACCTAAAGATCTAAGTTGGATTAGGTTAGTTACCTTTTTGCTAATCAATTAGTAATTGAGATTAATTACCCTAATCAGTATTAGTGAGTAATTTGCATTTTTGAAGGTTATTAGAAAGTCCTAAAATTTGCTAGCTTTTGATAGGCCCCTAATTAGTCCTAAAGGCCAAAAATCATTAAATCTAAGTACCTAAGGGGTATGGGTATGGGTTGGGGGCATTTTTCACCCCCTTAGCCCCTTTTGTTGACTTTTATGGTCACTCAAAAACCCCATTTTTCTTTATTGCGAAAATTGAATATTTTCATCATGAGTTGGATAACTTTAACTCCACACTGGTAAATTTAGGCTTAATTTGCGATGCAAAAAGGTCTCAATTTCGACAAGAGTACGTCGCTAAGGTGACCAAATTCGTCGTTGCACAAATTCTGTCGATTTTCTGCCACATTCATTTCGCGTCGAAATTTTGACTACATAAACATGGATTTACTGACACAAATTTCGTCGCGTACTCTAGTCAACGTAAACTATTATTTTCTCAATTTCGACGTAAACTTGCCCAATTTTTCATCAAAATTTTGACCAAAGATGCTTAGCTTTTGACGCCGGTGCTATACTCGCGACCTAAAAGGTTGCTAGTTTGGTGTCTCAATTGTGACAAATATTGGTCGCAATTGAGACCAAAATGTGTCACAATTGAGATGCACTGTCCGATTTTTTTTGAAAGCTTTGCTCTCATAGGAGCGTTCAAAACTACACAAAACTTGATTATAAAGCGTAATTGCTTGATGCATGAGAGTCAAAGTATCATGCACATTTCTTCCTCCACACCATTGTTTTGTTCCTCAAATGATTTATTTTATACAAAACAATGGGAAGGAGGAAGAAATGTGCATGATATCCTGTTTCCACCGAGCAATTATGCTTTACAACTCAAATTTTGTGGAGTATAGAAGGCTCCTATGAGAGCATAGGCTTTGCAATAATTGGCACAACGCGTCTAAATTTTGGTTCCTGCAGGGAAGAATAAAATTAGGAAATAATTATTTATCAAGAATGAAAGCCAATAATTTCATCTATTTTTCAAACAGATAAACGTGACAAAAAACTTACAGTCCCAATCATATCATCATAAGAGCGCATATATAGCTATAACTATAACTGTCTAAAACCAACATAATTTACAAATATCCACAATTCAAATATTATCCCTTGATGTTTTCTTTAATAATGCTCCAATGCCTTAGGGCATTTAGTTAGAAACTTCAAAATTAATGCTATCAAGTTAGATGTCATTTCATAGCCACCAAGGATAAGGTCCATAATAAGATTCAATATCTCTTCATCCATAATGTATATTAATGCTATCAAGTTAGTTGTTATATTAATAAGATTCAATATCTCTTCATCAATATACCTCTAGTTCTCAATGGAGACGTGCTCCAATCAATAGGAAACGTCATCATGAAGCAGGAGGTGAGGTTGAAGGATTTTATGGAGGCATTCGAAAGTTAATTACAGAGGAAGAGATTTTAGCCTGGAAGAAGTTGTGGCCAAAAGAATCGCTAGAATGATTGATTGTTACATTAGAATTATCTTCATTTAACATTAAAGCTACATGCATATTGGAATGGCTGACATCATTGTTAAGTGCATTTGATGATAGCACATTTGTTTAGGATATACATAGAGAATGTCAAGAGTGTTGTTGACAACTTTTGTATTTCTTTTGGCTTTTTCATGTTGGTTAGTCTACTAACCCTAACTCATCTCATCTAGGTCATATCAAATCTTGATAAAGGCTAGTTTGCAACAATTTAACTTCTAATAGCTAGTTTGTAAAAGTAGTTAAAATAACTTGTTAGTAATACAATTATCTTCATAAGGAGGTCTAATTTGCATTCTCAGTACAACACTCACCCAAATATGCTTTCAAAAGGTATTTAAACAACAATTAGATATTGAAAAAATTAGATATGAAAGTGGAAATGATAATCAGGTCATGTACCTCTTCTTCATCTCGTTTGCACTTGTTTTCCTTAACCTTTTCGTGAAGATTTGCAATGTACTTATCAGATATCTCCTGAGAGAAGCTTTCATCACTAATTGCCCTGAATATTCATATCCAATATATTTATAGCTACTACTAGTGTAAGGTACATGATAACTACCTTTAATTACTCACAATAAGATTAATTCCTGATAGTGGCTCTTTTACTTGTATGCTTCTGCATCTTTGAGAAAAGGTATGCAATCCTCCCATTCTGAGGAAGCAACAATTTCCTGAAATGGAAAAACAATATATAACTAATTTATCGTTACATAGATAGAAATTCATTTATGATAAGAATAGAAATTCATTCATATTCAGGATTTTTAATGTACAAAACTCTATGAAATTTTACTCCAGGTGTAAAAGTAGTAGAGGAAAAAGAGACTGCATTAGAAGGATTTTTTCCAAAATGAATAATGTAAACCTTCAGAGAATAAAGAAAAGCTGTGAAATCATCTGCCAGCCTTTCCCTCCTTTTTGCTTCTTTCTCTTCCTTTTCCTTTACTTGTTCAATCACTTCTTCTAACACAAGCTGCAAGCAATACACAGGATGTCAATAAGACCTAACAAAATCATATATCCCAAAACAACTTGCATTACTTTCAACATTTGCAATTGTTTCAGTTTAACCTAATAAAAATCCATTATCCACTAATGAGAACAGACTAATGCATTTGTGATAGTGATTCACTTCCAGCAACTACTTACCAGTGCAAATGAGTCAAAACATAATATAGCTGATGCAATGATCAAATCAGTTAGGAACCAGAGTCATATAGAACATAAGGATAAGATCCTTGTTTGTATAAATAGTAGTTACTAGGAACATAACAATATGTGACAACATTGTTCAAAGGAAAATACCAAATACTTTTATTGTGAAGTCTTCTATAGCTAAGACAAAAAATCTAGAAATGTAACCAGAACAAACCTTAAGATTTATTTCAGATGCAGTAGCCAAATCATATAGTTCCCCAATGGAGGCTTTGAACTTGTCAAGAGTCCATGCTGATGTTATTGCGAGCTGCAATCATTACATCAAAAAGATTACAATATATTTTACATCCAATGGAAAATCTTAAAGCAAAAAAGGCACACCTTTCCTGACTCCATAGCATCTTTTATGTTTGATTTGTCCTCCTGGTACTGCCAAAGATACATATTCAAAAAATGGTTACATCAAAGGAATCAAACATACATTGCCTTGAGTAATAATGATTGCAAGCCTGATTGTGAAAGTGCAATTAAATCCTGCAATCAAATCATTAAAATATATGCAACTTTCTTACCTACTTTTTCATCCCTTCTGCAACATCTTCAAACAAATCCTTGGGTGGTGAACCCGATGTATTTGAAGTAGGCTCTTTGCTTTATGATCCTCCAGTTCTTTGCTTTATCAAAGAACTAGAGGATCATAAAGCAAAGAGCCTGCTTCAAATGAAGTGTGTCTTTGCTGTAAGCAGGCCAGTTGCTTTATGATCCTCCAACAATCTTCAAAATTCATCCTAGTTTTTACGTTCTTTTTGGTGCAGTTCTTCCTGCATTTAAAAATATTCAAGTCATTCCAATATAAAAAAATAAGACAGATGAAAACTATGGAAGCACACTACTCTCTCATTCTAGACAACCTTTTGAATCGTTTGTACTTCTTCCTCCTCCAAATCAGATATAACATGTCAAAATTTTAGGATGTTCTCAGGTCATTAGGTATGATAGCTTTTGGAAAGATAAGATGCCCGTAACCAAAGCCATTATCCACATAATGACAGCAAACTATTCATCAATCAAGATAAAAACCAAACAACTTTCCAAACACAGGCATTTCATAGCTATGCCATCTCCAGCGCGCCTTCCAAATTTGAGTACAACAATATGGGTTCTAAGATTACACCAAAAGCAGGTCCAAAGAGAAATTCAGATAAATTCGCAGGTTAACATGTGTATTCAACACAAGATCACAATTTCCTACAGGCAAGACTTTAAGATAGAAAAAAAAGAATGTGAATTTGAGATTTGTTGGGATACCTTGCAAAGTCATTACAATTTCAAAGATTCTTGACTTCAAAATTCATAAAAGAAATGGAATAATGTTTTAAGGAAGATCAATTGGGGTTATAAAACCCAAGCATGAAATTGAGGAATAGGACAAAGAATGAAATGCCATTAGTTTATCAATCTAATTTCGCGTTCATGTTTTCTGCTCACCATAACCTTCCTACCCATCTCAAATATTATAATGTGAGCAAATGCCGAAAAATCACCTTGGTTGAGCGACTTGTCCACCCTTTTGATTCCCTCCACTATTGAAAGAACTAAAATATATCAACAAATTAAGTGTTAGTGAAACTACTTGAACAGATGAAAGGGAAAAGTTAACAAATTTTGTACAATCTAAGGGATTTATTGTGAATTAAGTAGACTTCGAGATCGTTTGATTTCTAACATATGATAATAGATCACACTATTGAAACATTGATATAAAAAGCATACAATATATTGAAAAATAACAACAAAAAGCATTACATATTGTAAAAACAATAATATGTACCAGAGATGCAAGGGGTGAGGACACCATCTCCTATAACCATACAAGTCCCCACAAGGGCTAGTATTAACAAACATCTCTTGGCAAAGTTACTTTGTTCAAGAGCTTCCTTTATCCTAATGGCTCTATTGGGCTATCTACCTGCAACTTCAAGTGTATATGAGGAGAGTTTCCTGTCTTCTTCTTGGTGATTGGGTATCATGCTGACATTTGCATGGCGGCAAATCAAAGAATAAAGAGAAAACATTCTACCTGCAAAAGAAACCGTTCCTTTAAACTTAGAACACATGTTTTCACATCAAAAAGATCAAACTTTGACCTAAAAACAAAGTGAAACTAGAGCTGTTATAATCTTACCATCTCCATTATCATTGGCCCACAATACAATGAAGACGTATTTGATGAGGGGCAAAAGAGTGAGAGAATATATGATCAAAGACAAAGCCCCAAGAACGTCATCAGGATGTTTGATGCCATTAGGAAAAGTACTCGCATACACATAAAGTGGTGATGTTCCTATGTCCCCATAAACCACACCAATACTCTGAAACACCAATTACACAATTGCAGCCATGCTCAACATCTGAGAAACAGGATTTTTCATAAAGCGATGTTAGAATAGTTACTAAAATGGTCATAAATTATGTTGTTATAGTAAAAGAATACTTTAACTTAAGAGAAAAAAACTATACAATATTAAAACATGATATCGTGCTTTAAAAACTAAAAAGGTACCTGTAACGAAGAACTTCATTTCGACTTGCTAATTGGTTGTCACTATTAGCTATAAGCTTATCTTTAAAGTTTGAGCTTCACTTGGTTTCAAGAATAGTTAAATATTCTCTACTTAACAGGGCCAACCACGTGAAGGTGGAAGCTCATTTGCCCCCCCCCCCCCCCTAACATCACTCTAAATTCCCCATTAACATTTAATAACATTCAATTCATCCATTTTTGAAATAGAACATTCAATCATTATAATCACATGATAACATTCATTAACACATAAAATTCATAAACACATAAAATTCATAAACACACAACATTCACGAATAATTCATTAACACGCAACATTCAAGAGTAAGTCATTCATGAATAATTCATTAACACAATATTCATTAACAATATTCAAGAGTAAGTCATTCATAAATAATCATCTCTTTTTTGCTTTCTTGCCATTTCTTTTTTTCATAAAATTTCTAAGAGGAATATCAATGTCCTCGTTAGGATCCCCATCCTCTACTGGTTCTAACACATGTCTCCTCCTCATCCGTTTAGGAACACCATGAGGCCGCTGCACCAAAGGGGGGTCCGCTGCAATAACAAGTACTTCATGAGGTTAAATTCCCACCATTTTATATTAGTGAATTACAAGTTTTTATTTAAGTAAAAGAACTATAAATCAAAAAATTAATTTAAAAGAACAAAACATAGATTTTCTTTACCTGAATGTGCCACATGATCTACTTGTTGATCAGTCTGAACATCCTCTGGCACTCGTTCAGCACGACATGGTTCTATATCCTCAACACAAAAAGGTTATACCAAGTTCAATTAAAGATGTTAAATTGTATTAATAATTACATAATTAGTTTTAAATAACAAATGAGCACCTCCATCGATGGTACGATGCACATCAAGGGCTTCATGATGCTGCGTATGATCTGTGTCAGGATTAACAGGCTGCATTGCAATGTCATGCACATTATTATCAAATAAATTGTTGCTCAAGTATTCAATTTCTAATATATTTTTTGGCATATTTACCTGTGCACATGATGTAGGACACTGTTCGGTTGGGGCGATGGAAGCTTGCCATAGGCATTCAGCCACCGCTGCATAGCCTTGCTTGAAGGCAATTTTTTTGTGTTCTTCTGTGGCCTCCAGATTAAAATCAACGCCCTGCAATTTTTTATTAATTAACAAAATTATTTGCATTTTATAAATAAGTTTTCTTTGCAATTCATTTATTGCTACTTACAACGCGTGCTTTGATTTTTGAATATCCCCCAGAGCCAAGTTTGTGCTGCCCAACCTTTTCCAGCCTCGCCTTTGTTGCTTTTGATGTGTCCTACAACCTATGAAAAGTTTGAAATATGTTAGATGATATAAAGAGAATACTAGAATCATTGTGGAAACATTTACTTCACTTGGGTTTGATGTCTTTGAAGGAAAAAATGCGCCATATGTATGGGGTCGATTTCCTGGTCAAAATTCATGCGATATTTTTACTAAGATCCTTGAGAAAGCACATATAGTTACAACTCCAGGAAGTGGGTTTGGACCCATAGGTGAAGGTTTTATAAGGGTGAGTGCCTTTGGTCACAGAGAGAACATATTAGAAGCTTCATTTGTCAATATATCTTCCTTTGTCAATATATCTTATGTAGGATTTATGCCCAGATTGAGATTGAGATTTATAAGTAATTTTGTCAGCATATGAATTACATACCTTTCATATTTACAATAACAAAATTTAAATGCCAAAATTGAGGATTATGCGTGGTAGTATGTTGGAGAAATAACTCCTATTTTAGGGATTTTGACAAAACAACATAGCGAGAAATATTGAATTCAAAAGGATGAGAATGTGAAGGAACAAGAGGTGCAGGTGAAGGTTCAAATCACATAAAAAGTCATTTTTACACACTGTGAATTTTGTTGTACATTATGTTGTATTTTAAGGGTGCTCCCCCAAGGTAGATGTGTTAGGCTTGGTACTTTGTCTCTTTACTTCACTGATATATGTGTTTGAATTAGTCTACACACAAATAATTAACATGTTACCAAAGCTGATACACCTTTTGTGATCTTGCAAAGAGCTAAGGAATGGAAGAGAAAGATTGGAAGCAGGGTGATATCAGGAAAAATCTCTTAATGAGTTTCCATCTTTACAGTTTCCACAGGAGAAAAAGCAGGGATTCCCTAAAAAGGATAATCTATTGGTTGGGTATAGACACATAATCCATGTGATCAAAGCTTCAGCAGCAACGGAAAATACTAAAAAAGAAGAATGGATTTTAGATGTGGTGGAAATGCTCAACTTTAAATTCTTTAGGATTCTCAAACTACATTGTTATCTGAAGATAGAGATTAGATTTTGTGATGCTTCACACTTAAATCTGATGTATAGTGTATATGCACTTCTTTTTTGATATGCAACAAAGCACAAAATGGAATTGATGACAGTATAAAATAACAATCACTAATGACAACATTATATACTATTATCATAGTTAACAGAATACTATAGAATATGGGATTTGATATCTTCAATGATGGATTTCATCAGGATTTACATGCAGATTAAGTGCAGATTTGATGCACACATGACCCAAAAGAAAATAGGGGATAGGAAACTCAAGATAGCGAGCAATTATTGTAAAAGAAAGGGAAAGTCAACAAGTATAGTGTTCAAGGCGTTGCCTATTTTTATGACTCAAAATCTAACATGGTACATCATATCACAAGATTCGATTGTCACAACTTTGAGTAGGAATTTCTTAGTTGAATTAGAGTTTGAGTTCAACGAAGATAAAATCTGAGAAAACAACCCATAGGAGACATAGGCTCTAAAATTTGTCACTAAATATGAATAAAGGGCTTCATTTTGTCAATATATCTTATGTAGGATTTATGCCCAGATTGAGATTGAGATTTATAAGCAATTGTGTCAGCATATGACTTACATACCTTTCATCAATAGATAGATTAAATTAAGGTAGTTGAAATTGTTGATACTGAAGTTGAACCCTAATTTTTCTCATTAATGTACTAGTATTTAATACTATTGCATACATTTTTGGATTTGCTGGTGCACTTTCTTCTGGCGGACGTTGCCCTTTCTCCTTTGCATCCAAAATGAACTCATTCCAGTCCCTCGTTGAAACAAAGGGAGGATGCTCATACTTCGGGTTGTGGATGAGGCTCTTTCTATATGTGTCCCTCACAACCTTGAGATGTCTGGCAGCTTTTTGTAAAAATTTCTTACGATAAAAAATATTACTACCAAACTCATGCTCTATATCTTTGATGAGCCCATCTTTTAATTTTTGAGATTGGTAGTTCCACCTTTTAAGAAAAAACACAAAATTGTTAGATATAGCTAGTATAAGAAAAGACTTGAATGAAAGGGAAAATGTTGTACCAATTAATGATATGAAAAAAAATAGTGGGATAAAATTAGTTCAGTTATGATGTACATCAACCTAGTACGTATGGTGGGCCTGAATCTTCGCAGCATGAGGTCATAAAGCCTCCTATAAAATGTATCGTTTCTTGCAAAAAATGTCATGGGATAATTAATAGTAAAAACCATTAAAATGAATCATATGAAAGAAGACTCCCACTTTTGGTTCTCTGTAGAAAAATTAGTTAGTATCTTCTACTCAAAGCATGAAATTGCAATGTACCAAATTCCTAAACTAGAGAATTACTGGTATAGACAAAAGGTCATTGATAATTCAGATGATCCTACCAAACCCCTAATAAAAAGGAATTCCAGAATAATTAAACAACTTGCACAATATGACACACTAAAGGTCATGAGGCATCACTCCACATCAGAAGCCCTTGCATTGACCACTTCCTATCATGTTTACATCTTGCAAGAAAATCCTTATTACAATATAAAAAATAATTATTTAAAGTACCTGGAAGCTTAGGACATTTCAAAGGCATTAATTCATTATCGTCAATCAACAACGATGTCTCCATAGATCCCGTGCTAGAAACACAGGTAGCTCCAGGAAATGACGGTGAATTATCACCAATAGATGTACTATGATCCGCATTTGGCGGCGTACCAAACGGTGCATCTCCTACCACAAAAAAAACAATACACTATGTGATGCATCCCAAGATTAAAGTACATATTATCAACTCATAATTAACACAAAACCAAATATAGAAAAACAAGGATTTACTAGTTGGATGTCCCCTTGTTGCCGACATTGCAGTCGGCAATCTCATATGGGCATCCGTCAACCTCGTAGGAGTCTCCTGCATTAGATGACTTGAACAATACATTGCTAGCAAAGACATTTTGAAATAATAAAAGTAAGAGTTAAGAAGTTTTGAATGTTCGAAATAAAAAATTCCTTCTAACTTGTCAACTAAAAGATTATTTTACCAGTGGCAGTCGGAACTCTGCTACTACCGCCCTCACCGCGTTGTCCTTGACCACATTTTGGATCAATTCCCAAAAATTCCTATATAACAAGAATTTAGTAGTTAAAGTTTCTTACAACTCTTTAAAAAAATTGCATCAATAAAGTATTTTTGCACATATTACATATTTTACTTCACAACATAAAAGATTATAAAATATAAATCTTTATTGAACTTTTGTTATAACTAAATATTCATTGGAGCTTACTTTATAACGCTGAGCTTGCGCTTTCAATTCTGATAGCCTCTTCCTCATCTCCTCAGGTTCCATATTTGCCTCATCCAAAATTTTCATTGCTTCTAAATTAATTTGCCTGATTTTTTTTTCAACATTTTTATAAAATTGGGAGTATCAGCAATATCGGCCTCATCAGAATGCATAGCTAGTGGCTCGATGGTCACTGCTACTGCTTTACCCTTATCTTGAACATCAAATTGTGAGAGGAATATTAGTAAAACTATCATAAAAACTCAAAAACCGTAAATAAAATAACGTAATAATATAACATTTTTCAACTATCTAATTTGTACAATTTCAAAAAGGTTTACCCTCGCTGAAGAAGGGGTGGGAGTAGCATCCTGCTAACCTCTATCATCTGTCAGATCCATATCATCCTGTCACAAAGATTAAACATAAAAAATTCAGCTAACTGAAAGCAATAGACAGCAAAAAAAAACTTATTAACAAAATGGTAAATAGTCCTTACAGCCCTCATGATAGTAACATTGTTTGTATCTATGCGATTTAAATGGTAATAAATTAGCAGTTCTTCCCCTGCACTTATTGATTTTATTGCACAAACAAAAACTTCATTCCCCTCACGCACCTCAAATATGCAATTGGGTTGCTTACTAGTTGAAGCAGGTCGCGTACTATTTATAAAACCTACAATATTACCTATTGCTTTTGGTCTCCCATCAATGTACATAGCAAATCTTTTACTTTGATCATTTTCTTTCCGTTGTATATAATTAGTTGATACCCCATACCTACACATACTTTTTTTATATCGAACAATCTGCATTCAATCATTGTAATTGTAACATGGACCGACATACTTGAACAATTCGACAACTTTGTTGTAACATACTTTTATCCCATCCATGGAAAATAGGCCCAAACCATGTAATGAGGATGGAGCAATGCGATATATCCTCTCATTAACACAAAAATCTGTGTTAATTGGAGGTAGCTCATTGGGTATCCATTCTTTCTCAATGTGTGAGTACCGAAAGGGCACCTTGATGTCGCCTTTGGTCTCATCATCATAAGAACATGACCCCCCATTAGCAAGGAAAAATTGCATGCGTTTATCAAATTTTTTTCTATTCTTTTGACCTTAGTTGATCTCCCTCTTTTAGCCATACTACATGTAGAGCTTTCATCTACCATTTCCTCATTTCCCTCATTCAATGTAGATAGATCTGACAAGTACCTATTTGGTGGGTCCTGCAATCCATCAAATGGAAAGTGAAAGTGACATATATAAAATGTAGTAAGTTGAAAGTGATTATACAATTATATTTCTATATGGACCTTCTTTGTCTATGTATACATTAGATGATTATATAATGTCTATTTATAACATACGTGCTCAATGATAAACAAGAAGAATATAAGAAAATGATGTCTATTTATTGACTTATACCTGTTGATCCATGTTACTGTGCACAATCCATGCTAAACGGGTCAAATCTCCTGTAGTCAATTGACTGTTTGCAAAAAGGGTGACAATCAGACACAATATAAACATTGGTAATTATAAATAACCTATGTTGTAATCATTAGAAATGAACACAATAAATATGTAATCAAATTTCCTGAATATGTTAATCATTTACCTTAAGTTAGCTAAAAATTACATGATACATGTTTGCTACAAATAACTTAGAAGACAACATGAACAATAGGCAACATCGCAAACATGTCAACAGAAGGGGTGACGATGTACCTGTAGTCAATTGACTGTTTGCAAAAAGGGTCATAATCATACACAACATAAAAATTGGTAACTATAAATAACATATGTTGTAATCATTAGAAATGAACACAATAAATATATAATCAAATTTCCTGCATATGTTAATAATTTATCTTAAGTTCACTAAAAATTACATGATATGTGTATGCTACAAATAACTTAGAAGACAACATGAACAATATGCAACATCGTAAACATGAACAAATTTACCTTATATATGGAATGCAAGATCGTCAACAGAAGGGGTGACGATGTTTGTAGTCATTGATTATCTTCTTCTTCTTCTTCATCATCATCATCATCATCATCATCATCACCATCATCACCATCATCATCGCCATCATCATCGCCATCATCACCATCATCATCGCCATCATCACCATTGCCATCATCATCATCATCGCCATCATCATCATCATCATCACCATCACCATCACCATCATCGTCATCACCATCATCTTGATCTTCATCATCTGCTTCTTCATCATCTTCAATATCTTCTTCTTCCATAACATTATACTTTATCGGCCTTCCTCTTGGATCATGTCTAACAACAAATGACCAACCCTCTTTATTTGGAACCTCTGAGTAAAACACTTGCTCACATTGGCTTGGAAGAACATAGGGCTCATCTCCAACTAGCTCAAACGACCTTATATTGATCATTGTAAATCCATTATCATGTTGAATAACCGTTCTATCTGGATCATTTTGATTTAGTCGTAACCTGTACCATTTGATGACAAATAGAACTACTTTGAAGGTGTTAAATTCACACTCAATTATATCATCCAAGATGCCATAGTATTGATTTTTAGATTGTTGAGGATGTATTTCGCTTCTAGATGATATATTGGTGACCTCAAAAAATGCAGTTATCCCAGAATCACAAGTTTTCTTTGTGTCATCCAACCTTTTTATGTAGAATTTGTGGCCATGATAGTACATAGCTTTGTGGTGCTTGACCTGCAATTTTTGAAGTCTATGTAAATTATTTGCATCGTGAGTTGATACGAAACATACGTCGAGTTATGATCATTAATAAATTTCTACGTACCTCTCCACCTCTTAAACCATTTACTAGATCAACTACCATCGGCATAACATTGGAATTTCCATTACGATGAGCTTCTATAACCAATTAACCAACACCTTCCCATGTTAATGAGCAACCATTTTGTTGACATCGTTCAATCCGTTATGTCATCCAATCAAGATTGTTCGCAATATACAAATGTATTGCATCCCACTCTCGACCACCTGTTTCAAATAAATATGCCAATTAAAAATAACTTATATTGAAGATTTATATGAATTAATTAACTACAATAAAATCTTAGATTTACCTCTCACTTTCCTTGATCTAGCTTTGCCCATCAAGTACTCCCCTTCGAATTTGTTAATTGAGTTGGGATCCGAAATATGATCTACATGGATGTTTGCTGCAAACTTAGGAAGATATTCAGTAATGTACACCATGGTCTGCTATACCATATATCTCTCCACCATGGAACCCTCGAGATGTGCTCTCTGGTGAACCAAGCCTTTCAAAAATTTCAAGTGCCTCTCAACCATCCACATTCACCTAGTTGGTACAGGTCCACACAATTCAATCTCCTTAACTTGATGTATGAGGTAGTGTTCTTGTGCATTGAAAAAACTTGGAGGTAGACACTTTTGCATTTCACACATCAGAAGAGGAATTTTTCTCTTCCAATATTTTATATCTTCTTTATTGATTTCTTTAGATGACAACCACCTCATGTATTTTCCAAGATCATATATAACCTATTTGACATTGTTGGCAAAGTGGTGTGGGAGAGATAGAGGTAGAACGTACTGCAATATTTGTAAAATGATCTTGTCAATATTTTATAAAAGAATGCAATTGAAACTACATGCAGTATATAAATATATAGTGAATACAAAATAACATGAATTACCTTAATAAATGTATGCCAATCGTGTGTTTTCAACCCCAGCCCAAATTCACTTTTATTTGATATGATATTGTTTATGTTCGCAGCAAATCCTGTGGGAAATCTTTTTTTTTTATGACTTCTTTTATAGCGTTGCTCTGCTACTCTGACAATAACCAACTAAGGGCACTTGTATCAATCCGATCTCCATTGTTATTTGGTCGAATACCATTTTTCATTGCATGGTTGGATTCTTCAATGTCACTACAAGTTTTGACAATTTGATCTTTGTCACGCCTTCCATCAAAGATTTTCCATAATGTCTCTGCTACATTCTTTCCAATATGCATAGGATCAAACAAATGCATAATTGGGAGTTGCTTGTAGTACGGCAACCTAGTAAATTGTGTAGGATAAATTTTTAGTCCTTTTGGAAGTTGGACATTGATGTCTTGACGACCTTCACAACCATCAATCACATCATCAGTAAATAAAACACAATATCGAAATATAAATTTGAAACAAAAAGCATCAAATGGAATGACATTACCTCGATGATTTATTTTATTGTATGCCAACTTCCATAGGCGAGGTGTCATTCTCTGTGGCTTTGATGTAGTCTCTTCTACACCATTGAAAAGATGTTTTTCGATAATTCGGTACTTATGATTTCTGTGTAGAAAGTGTCTATTCTCATCAAACACCTGCTTTCTTAAACTTTTTGAATGACAGGATTTCGCCTTTGGACCACAAACTGGACATGCAAATTTACCCTTTGTCTGAAGACCTACAAGATCATGTATAATTGGATTAAATGTGTTAACTTTGACATACCAAAAAAGAGGTGTCAAGAAGAGAACATACCACAAAAATGTGTTAGCCCAGGGGCATCATGTATTGTCCATACAAGCATTGCATGAAATTGAAATTGTCTTTGTCCTATTGGTCTACAAATGTCATACATAGTAACCCCATTCCATAACACCACCAACTCGTCGATAAGGGGTTCAATATATAAGTTGATATCTTTGACTTTGTACTTACCTAGTTGAATGAGCAAAAACATTACATAATTATTTTGACCATTTGATGGATTAATAATAATAAATTAATTTAGATGACCACTAAATCAAAAAATACCTGGAACAATCAGTGTCAAAATTATGTGCTCTCTCTTTATGGACAACCAAGGAGGTATGTTATTGTTGATAACAAAAATAGGCCACACTGAGTAAGTAGATCTCATCTCTCCATAAGGATTGACACCGTCTGCTGCCAATAAAAGCTTGAGATTACGAGGTTCTTCTTTAAAGTGTGGCCATTTTTCCTGTATTTCCTTAAATGTCAAACCATCTGCAGGCATTCGCATAATGTCATCTTGACTTATATTGCATGCATGGTAATCCATAAATTGTGCCAAGCTATGGCACTTGAATAATTGTTGCAGACGTGGAATAATGGGAATATGCCGAAGAACCTTGCGAGGCACCTTTTTTGTTAATCGATCTGATTGATATCTACTGATATGACAAGTAGGGCATTGTGTTGCAAATTCATGCTATTTATAATATATAATATGATCGTTCGGACATGCATCTATTGTTTGATACCCCATTCCAATATCTTTCATGATGGCAGATAATTCTCGGTACGAGCGAGGTAGAATGTTTCATGGTGGTAACAAACACTATCAACCTACGACCAAAAATATAATTTCTTAATTTAAAGAATATTAATTGCTACACGAACCCAATGTTAATTTTAAGGGAACTACGAGTAAAATAATGAAAGAAGATGGCATACCTTAACATACGTGTCATTGCTACATTGGATAAACCATTCATTACCTTCAAGTTCACCAATAGCAATACAGCGGCAAGAAGAGTTATTTTGGAGCCTTCATATAGGGGTTGCTCTGCCTTCTCAAGTAAAGGTACATCAAACTCTACATCATCATCATCATTATCATCTTGATCATCGTGATCTTCATCATCCTGATCTTCTTCCATGGTATCATTACCTTCTACTTCAATATTCACACCTCCATGTTCCCTCGTTTGGAAATCCGCATTCTTCGAATTGTCATGGTCCATAACATGAAACTCAGGGATGTTGACCTCTATGAAAATGATTACCTTATATTAACCATGACCATGATGTCATCATCAAATCATGTCTCATGTAATTTATAAACTATTAAAATACATACCAATGGGCGATACTCGTTTCCCCCTTTAATGTGACCATGTTGCCTACAATGTTGCTCAGCTGTTGTGATTAGATATCTTCGATTCTTTAAGCCCTTACACATTTTGCAAGGACAATAATATTTTCCATCACCTTTTCTTTTTAAGTTAGACCGCAGTCTAGCAATTGCCTCCCTATTTTTTTGTGCGTTGATATCGTCAGACATGGTCTTTCTTGAATGGAATGACTTGTTGGTGGAAGAAGGATGATTTGTTTGCAACCTGCAGATGGAGTAGTAAGAGGAAGACACCTATAAAAAGGAGTATGGTCTCTGAACCAAGTAGGAGTTAGGACATGCTGGAGTGGGGTCAGCCCAAGATATTTTGGAATCTTGAAGAACCTGGTAAAGGGTATCTGGAAAGATGAAAATAAACAAGTATTTTTATAGCTACAAAGGAGGAATCGAGAGCATTATAAATAATGAAGAAGAAACTTAAATCCATACAAGTTCACCTCTATTTACAATTTGACCTTTCTGCAAGTGAAATATGAAAATATACAAAATTTCCAATCACATTTTCACTTAAAAAAGAGCACCAAATATACCTTTGGTACAATATCTTCTTCAAATTCTTCGCTATCAGATTCTTCAGAACTGCAAGCTCCTGTGCAGAAAAAAGATGAGATGTACTAAGTAATTTTTGATGGGAAATATTTAAACAAATCGACTATCAAAAAAACAATTTATGAAATTCAGTTTCTTTATTATGTACTGAAGACTTGGCAAGATGTTCCCAAGTCTATCTATAGAATGCCTATCTACATGGTTGTTTGCAAATAGTCTAGTATGGTGCCTCTTTTGAACAACAACAAATGTCACTGGGGCTGGTAATTTGGCTCAAGAAATGCACAAGCCTGTTGACACCACAGAACTTTTAGTTCATCATATAGCATTCAGCTATCTTCTTTAACAAAATCCAAAGAGAATACAAACAAACTAATGAGCCGTGTCTATCTCAATTGAATAGCAAGTACTATAGTGAGTGTTAGGAAACTGACCTTGCGAATAGCATCCAATTCATAAAGTATTAGGAAAGTGACCTTGCTGATTAGTTTAACATAGATTGGTGAACAAAAAATTCATAATAAAAATTTGATTTTTTTCCACACTTGTTCAAACCATATAATGAAACGACAAAAAATGAATTGTATACAAAGACCATATTGTAGGTTGTCCAAGTTGAAAGTGAATAGATGACCTTTATGGGGTGTTGTACCAAGTGGAGCAAGTATGTGAGAGCTTGAAGATGAAGGGATCCTATTTTGGGGCCAATATTTGGTGGTTTCAAGGTGCCTAGGGAGAACCTTTGATGCTAAGTCTTAGTTATGTAGACTTTGGCAATTTTGGTGAGCTTTCTATGAGTTTGTACCTGCTGTATCAGCAGCCACTATGCCCTATTCCAGACCTTCAGTATTCTGATTGACATCAATTATAAGTGTGCATCTAGATGTTAGCTACAATTGATTAGGGTGGCTTTTAGTGTGTATCAGTCTAATTTGACATGTGTGATGGCAGTATCAACTTGTTATCAGCATCTTACATTATTTAGAAGAGGTGTAGTTCAGTGGGTAAATGTTCGGTCATTGTGGGAATGGTATTCTATGCTTTCTATTAGGTTAATTTGTGTTGTTGCAGCAGTCTGATTTTATAATCTGAATGTTGTATCAGTTTGTTTCAATAATATTCTTGTTATTTTGCTATATTGTAATGCATCTCACTATAATGTCCCCTTTTTGACGTGACATTCAATAATAAAAATAAAAAGTAAAAATTATAAAAAATTAAAATAACATGTAATATAATTATAATTTAATTAAGTTTAGTGAATGATCAAAATGAATGCAATAAAGAGTTATGAGTATTGAAGGATTAAGATATAAAGGAGAGACCATTCAATATTTAAATTTATATTGGAAAAGGTAGAAACGAATACTTATTGATTTAACTCAATTTATGATTGTTATTTAAATATTTCTTAAAATAACATAATCCTTAATCTTTTTTTTAATTCTCTTCCAACTATCTCTATTTAGTGCCTACCATGTTTATGTACATGTTTTTTATGTGTTTTGGATAATAAGTCTAATTTAATTTGTCTATGGACCAAGACCTTAAATTATTGAGCTTCTCTTTGTTTTGTGAAAACTATAGCATTCTCTACTTAACAGGGCCAACCATGTGAAGGTGGAAGCTCATCATGGCCCCTCCTAGGAGTCTCTTATGACCCTTTACGACATTTTAAGAGCTCTAAGATTTATTCTTAGGGATCATAAATGGTCGTAAAGGGTCATAAGGGATCTTAGGTCACAACAACTAAGAAATATAATTGCAAGCATCATGGTCACATTTTTTTGGAATCAATGTAATTGAGTTGTATACCCAAGCAACAAAGTGCATCTAGAAAATGAAACTACAACCTATTGGGATTGAGACAAACCTTATAAAGCAAAAGCAGCTACGAATGATCGCTTGCCAATATCTGTTAAATAGATTTGTTGGAGGACCTAGTATTCATGAGCTAGGAATGATCGCTTGCCAACAGTTGTTGAATACATTTGTTGGAGGACCTTGTATTCATGAGCTACAGATGTATTCAGCAATTGTTGGCAAACAATCATTCTTACAAATGAATTCAACTTGGAATTGAAGGTGTGGAAGTTTCTTTGCATTGCTTGGGTACACAACCCAATTACGTTTCCAAAAAAATGTGACCATGATGCCTACAATTATGTTTCTTAGCTATTGTGAAATCTACATATTTGATAGGAGAAGAATTTGAAGTTTATGTTGTGAATCCACTAAATAGGGTCAAGATTTGATTTGGGAATTTTGGTCAGATGATCTAAGAGAAAGAATGGACAAACAGATGGAGAGAGAGAGATAATACAAGTGGTAGAAAGAGCCATGCCATTATCAGGACGCCACCATCCTTTTGGTAGATCAAAGGAAAACATGGTAAGGACTATAATACACATTGTCCTCAAGAATATTATCTAGGAGTCTTTCTATCACTTGTATTATCTCTTTCTCCATCTGTCTCTCAACTCTTTCTCTCAAATCATTAGACCATCATTCTCAAATCAAATCTATTAAATCAACAAAAATAAGTTTTACCCTATTTAGTGAATTCACAGTTTCTTTTGCATTCAAGACTAGGATTAATGCATATGCAGTAGCCTGACACCAATCATCCATTACATGTCAACTATTAAAGCTTGTCAAACAGTTGCTGAGTTGTACTTCATAAGAGTTAGGTGCTCTTGCACCATAGACGAAGATGTTGATGCAAGGTATGATGTTACTGACTTCCCTCTTAGTGCCCTAGTCCACCAACTCATACATGAAACCATGGGACAAAAAAGAAAAAATGTTGGATTTAAAAGCTTTTTCGATCGGTTATTAGGAGTATGCACGAGGTCTGCATGTCAGATTTGAATGAAGCCCTAATATTCATTCAAAGCCCCCACACCAATATCAGCATGGAGGCTTCGAGTGAAGCCCCCTTGGGACCTTCATTCAAATATTTGGCTTCATTTGAAGCCCCTAAAATTTAGCTTCCCCACTTTCCATGATAGAAGCTAGTTGTTTTACAAGAGTCAAAAACAGTTTGTCCTCCATTGTAGAAGCCACTTGTAATACACAGTTGTTTCATGCAAATCAGAGTCCACAGAATTTACCATCAATCTCTTTCAATAGCTTAGTCCATCTTATCCACTGCACAATAATTCAGAGGAATGTGCCAAGGCATTCCAAATCTTTGCCAATGTATAGACATGTGTCTTAAAATGGACCCACATATAAGATAAGATTCAATGTATATCTGCACGAAATGAAGCTGAATTCTAAAACCATTTAGCTTTCATTTATTTCAGTATGGCCCATTTAATTTGCTATATAAATGTCAAAATGCAAGAGATATTGAATTGAGTATAATAAAGTAGAGAGGAACAACCAATGTCTTTGGTAAATGCAGTGAAATTGAAGTGTGTAGCATTTGCGGCACTGCCATTATTACCAACACAAGTATCTCAGTGTGAAAGGAAGAGAAGGCAATCAAGAGGTCAGGTGAGGTATGCATTCAATGTGAGTTCAAGTAAAAGTGTGGAAGTGGAAAGAGAGGAGAGGATTGAGATTGTGGAAGAGATTCTGTCTGGAGAGTGGCCTGAAAGTCTTTCTATACTCAATTTTGAGGATTTGTCAGTTTACTATGAACCACTTGTCTTCAAAGCTTAGGTAGATTTTGTTATAAATGTTTTTGTTATTATGTATTAAGTTTCAATAGATTCAAATCTAAGATTTCCAAGATGAAAAATTTACAATTTAATTTGATTGTCTCAAATTGCTTTTATCAATTTTTGAAATCACACCCATCATCATAATTATATAGATCTCAGAAAGTAGAAAAAAATTATGAACTATAATTAATTTTCATGATTCTTAATTTAGATATATAAATCAGAATTGAGGTGTTTGTAAGTGTGAGGAAGCCAAAACTTATGGACAAGAGATTTTTCTATTGAATGTTTATGGCAGAAATGATCAAAGGCCCTGTATTTGATAGTCATAGGTTTTTGACAATTTGTATAAAGTTTTCCCTTTTATCTAATACAAGCTTATGAATTTTGAATCTATTTTAGTAAAAAGAACAGCAATACGGGCATCCACTTTGGCTTCCAATAGAATCCTAGGTAGATCCATTTACCACTCAAATTTATGTTTGCTCACTCCTTAGCTTTTTCCTTGGAGTCAAGATAAATTTTAAAGAAAATATTAATAGATTATATAAATAAATCTTTTAAATTCACATATGTGCTAGTTTTAACATCTGAAAAATTTAGTTAATTTTTTTTACATTTACACTAGCCTATATCTTTTTCATAAGAAATATTTTGGTATTCATTTTTTTTTGTAAAGATTTAATTTTTTCTTATAATATATTACTATAATAAAAATATATTAAAGTAAATATTAATTGACATTGTGGTAAATATTAATAAAAAAATATTAAAGTAAATATTACTATAATAAAAATTATGAAGACAAGGCAGATTTTGTGTTGCTGAACAAGAAAGCATATTTCTAACTGAAGTATTGACATAAAAAGTTTAGTAACTATCCTAGAAAGTAATCTTGACGAAAGAGAGCATATTCTTAAAGTAGTGACTTGGTAGAAATCCATTAAAAGTGTCCATTAAAAAACACAATACAGCCTGAATATGTCAGTATATGGCAGAGAGTTTTACATGGCATTCCTGGGATAAATAGAATAGTAGTCAAGCCTTATTCAAGAATAAAAAAGCTTGTTATTTTCCAAGGAGAGGATTTCTATCAAGATGAATCATTAAATGTGGAGTTCACTTTGTAACAGACACAAAAGATTGCATGAAAGTTGTGAAAGGGGTGCAGAAGATGCTCACTTTTTCCTTGCAGAGTAACAAGTAGTTGGTGTTGTTGTTTCTATTAGTGTGAATTATGCAAAGTAGCCAATTGCATTTGATAAGAAACTCAGTGTCAATTCAGACGACATCCATTTCAAAGGAAGAAGACTTGATAAAGATAAGGCTCTTCAAGCCGTAAGGAGATCAAAAGTGTTCAAAATTCTAGAACCCTACACAGTCGAGAGAAGATAGAGTGTGCAGAGTTTCCCCTAATAGTTGAGATCATGAACATAATCCAAATAGGCAGTTCATGGAAAGTCGCATAGTATGAGTGAAGAATCTAATGAGATGATACATTGCATATCATAAAAAGGATGCCCCAAAAAAGAGTTACAGACTACAATCCTTATCCCTAATTATGTAATCTGATCTATGTCGGAAGCTAATCATGTCACTAAAAATCTCTTTGACTCCCTAAAATCTCTACCCTTAGTTTCACCATTTTAAGATTTATGTATTCACCTATGTTTTATACAATTTTTTACATTTTTCTGTGCAATTTTCCAATCATTCCCTCAATAGACATACCCATAGTATACAGTAATAAGTTGAAAGATTGACCACATGATGACCATTTTGACTGTGATGCTAAACGATGTCTTGCATGGGCTATATAATTGAGATATTGAATAAGTTTTAGGAAGGTCCATTTTTATTATGGTGTGTGATGTGGTCTTGTTGAATAAAAGATTTGGAAAAAGATGTGCGGTGTAAATGGCATTCAACTATGAGTGTTGTGGCCTACCACCCAACTCATTTGTTCCCCAATACTATGAGAAGCAATCTCTTCAAAGATTTATGTAATGTTGTTTGGCTTCCTATAAATGCCTATGAAACCATCTAATTCAAGTAAAATATCAAAAATTCAGAGATAAAAGTTGTTTCTTTGAAAAGTCGTTGTTCTGAATGACCCACTGACCATTTTTATCACTATCTGATATAAATGGTTAGTGATAAAAATGGTTCTGTGATTGGTTGGAGTTCCTTCACAAATGAGAATAAGTGGAATTTTATGCCTATACAAATCAAAACATTGAGCCAACTTTAATTTTATACAATAACCAATTAATATGAATGCAAACTATGATAAACCCATCAACTGATGTCAAAGCATAATGCAGTAGACTGTTTGAAAGAAATTTCAAATGGAAATAGAAATGAAATGCACCCAATACATTATTTTAAAGGCACATTGCAATGGTTTTCATAAATTAGTCTAATGGAATCACATGGAACTCCTCAAAATTTCAGACGTGCCCTCAAAATTTCTACAATCAAATGCACCAGATCAGACGTGCCCTCGCGCCAATGTTGATGGAGACCCTCACGCCAATGTTGATGACCCTCGCGCCAATGTTGATGGAGACCCTCGTGCCAAAGCTAGATGAAAAGGATCTATAGCAGAGCCAATGTTGATGGAGACCCTCGCTTGCGCCAAAGCCAAATGAACCTCGCGCAAAAGCCAAATGAAATGTTTTGCCCTTTTTTTTATTTTTATGCTTCCCTGTGTGTCGTAATTCTAACCAAAATAATTGGTCACAATTGTGACCAACACGGGCTAGTTGTTAAAAAAAAACAAAAATTTTCTTTATAACACGACCAAGCAACCCATTTAAAAAACTTGGTCGCAATTTTTGGTCACAAAATGACCTCAAATGCACTAGTGCCACCTTGAGGTTAGCCTTATGACTAGTTGAGTTAGAAGACTCTAGAACTTTTAGGCAAGTGGGGGAGTTATTGTATTTTGGGAGTTGGTTGAGTTAGTGTCTTATTTAGAGGCAAATTTGAGAGGGTTTGGGTGTTCACCCAACCTCTAGTTTTAGAGTGGAATTCAAGATTGAACGAGAAGGAGAAGGAAGGGAATGCTCATCTCAAATTGCTCAATTGCAATAACTAATTTTGAAGGTAGGAATCTCTCAGCTCATGTTGTTCATGTTTTTCCACATGCTTAGGTTATTCTATTTGCCTATGTATGTTCGTGTGTGTGTTGAATATGTTTGGGGAGGGATTGAAATAGGTTTTCTTAAATGGTTTTCCCTTTTTTATTTTTCTTTGTTTTTCAAAGGGATTGTATGGGTTGTATTGACATTACTCACCCTCAGATAGGGAGGTCTTTAGTTGGACTCCGTTAGTGTAGAGTCTCTTCTCAAGATAAGAAGAGGGAGAGAGGGTAGGGTGTTATGGGCCCCTACTTGTCAGCACAAATCACTTGAGTTTGGAATGTAAGAATGGAAGAATGAAAGTTCTTGAGTTATAGCCTCAAAAGGGAACTTGTTATGGTGTTGTGTCTAATGTATCCTGTTGGAAAAATCCACCTTCTCCCTAGTCTAGTTCAATGTCGAACCTGTTGTGCAAACTTAGATGGGAGTGAATGTTTGAATTTATCTTTATGTTGAGTTTGGTTGTCTCCTGGTTAGTTTTCATTCTCTCCATGATCGTCGTGATGTGTTGCAATCTTCGTAAAGGTTTCCCTATTGTCATGGAGCCAAGAAGAAATTCAAAATTCTTGTTGAAATTCATTTTGTTGGGAGATTTTTCCTTGCAATATTAATCCTGTGTAAAAATGTTATATTTAAATTCTTTGTTGAAATGGCTACAAAGTCAAGTTTTCTTCCTAGTTCTTCCCAAGTGGAGCCTTTGAATCAGGTGGTTCAATAAAATAAATGAGAAATGACTAAACCATGTAGATTGATAAAAAGATTGAGTAATACTCTTGCATATGAGTTTTGTAGTATTTTAGTTTTCTTTGCATACGTGTTACTTAAAATTAGATGTGATAATGTTTACCTTACTGTGACATTCATATGTTTCGTAATCATATTCATTTGATTTGGATTAATTAGATAAAATGATGATAAACAATCATATAATTAAAAGTTAAAAATATGTTAAAGAGAACTTGATGAGACGATTGATTTTTCATTTTGTAAATTTCGTGAGTATTAGGAAGCATAAAGCTTCTTTTCAAAAGTTCAAGCATTACATTTAACATCTATGTTATAAATCAACTTGGAAAAAAAATACCCACCCTTGACTAATAAATAAATTTGAAATTCCATACTTTGACTAAAAAAATTACCTTAAAAAAAAAAGTGTTCCCTAGAGCAAAAAAGCTCACTGGATTGTGTATGGGAAGAAAATTAATTATTCCCCTTTTGAATAGAGAATCTTAGAAGATTCCCTAAATATCCTTTTTAGCTTAATCAATATTTCAAGTTATTGAAAAGAATAATACATAATAAATAAAAATCTATATCTAAAAATCTATATTTCAAATATCCTAATCCTGTCCTAAAGTGACCCAACAACTAAACTTTAAACACTTACTACCCCCATTTTTTTCTAAGTCTTTAACTACCCCTGTACCTAGGCATCAATTTTGAATTAAGGACAAAGGAAATTGCTTTGTATGGAAATCTGATTTGGAATCCCTCTTAAATTTGATTGGATGGAATCTCTTTACTTTTACCTAACTTGTTCCTCTCCCATGCATGCCTTGCTATCTTGATTCACGTGGGGGGGAAGTAAGTATTGGGGCCACCAGTCTTTGGGTAGCATGCCTCATTTTGGGGAGAATCACGCATGCCTGGGTGTATGGTTAGGATGTTAGGTTGGAAAGGGTTGGAGTTAAGGGGTTAGTTTAGGTTAGTGGTTATTAGGGTTAGTCAAGGTTATTTTAAAGTAGGATTTGTTAGAATTTAGTATTAGAATTTTTTTAGTTTGTTTTGTTAAAATAGAATTTAGTATTAATAAAGTTATGGTTAATATTTGTAAATTTAGATGTTAGTATTTTTAATTATTTTGTGTAGTTAGTATTATTTTAAAATAATATTATGTTAGTTTAGGATTTTGTTAAGTAAGAGATGTTTAAAGTTAGTTAGTGTGTTCTTATGATTAATAGTCAGCTTTAGTTAGTATTTAGAAGTATTAGTTAGTATTTATTCTATTAGGATTGTAGTAAAGTTTTAAATTATTAATATGTTAAATTAGGATTTAATTTGTTAAATGTTAGAATATGTACTTAAGAATCGATGTTAGTAGTTAGTGTTAACTTATAATTAGTTTCAATTAGTAAGTGACAATTAGTTATTAATTTCTAGTGTTAGATGTTAGGTTAGGATAATTTTAGTAGCAATAAAGTTAATAGATTTAATTAATGTTAGATGCTAATTTATATTTTATGAAATTCATATTTAAATTTAAATGTTATAATTTAATTAAAGTTGAAAGTGGTTAGACAATAACTATATTAAATTATTATTGTTTTCAAATTTTAAGTGGAAGCTTCATTGATATAATCGATTAGTAGGTTTGAAATTAGTTTTTTTTTATAAATACAAATATAGTAAGAATTAAATTTGGTTTTCTTAATTGTATTGCTACATGTTTAAGATATGATTGTTATTAGATTAAGTTTAGAGATTTAATGGCTATCATTTGTTTCAATTGTTTAAACCTATTTAATTAAGTGGTAAATGGTGTTTCATTTTGAATACTAAAGTACTAAATTTAAAAATATAAAAGTGGCAAGTTGAGAATAGGAATTAATGTATTATGAAACAAATATCAAAATCAATTTAATAACAAATGTTCAAATATGGTTATTGTTAAATAAACGTTCTTAGTAGTTAAGTGAAGGGTAAGATGGAAAAGGGATTAGTTGGTAATTTTATGTTAGTCACCTTTTTATTGGGTTTTAAATGTTTTTACGATAATTTTAGAAATTGAGGAATTGAGTATTTTTCAACCTAGAGGTGGGAAATATTATAATTTAAGTTGACTAGGTAATGTATTGTGATGAGTTGGGATATGATAGATAATGAGTTAGGCATTGTAAATATAGCTTAATGATAAATACCTTAATATTTTAATTAGTTCTAAGTGAGTTATGATAATATCTAGATCAAGTATTAGTATTTTATGGTAGAATAATTAACTTAAAAAATAAAAAAATAAAAATTTGGTGTGGTTTTGTCCTGAATTTTGGGCATGACAATTTAAATGATGAGAAGCCTAAGAATAATAAGAATAGAATTGATGTTATTTAGAGCTACAACAATTTAATTATAACCAACCAATATAATTTTTAAAAAATCAAACCTATTCACTAATTTAATTCTCTTTCTAACTAATTTAACTTATTCTCAAAGTAAGTTACTTCATTTTACTATCTACTAAATCAATTGAATATTTTTACAACTAACGAAAAATTTGAAATACTATCTAAAATAATTTGCAAATAAAGATTACCCACTAACTAGCTAATTTTAACTTTATTAAATACTAACGTCATCGCTTACACTTTACCAAAATTCCTAATGTCTA
>CM053791.1:133438247-133655747 GCA_028749045.1 Cupressus sempervirens
CATTTATAGTTTCCTATAATGTGGTAAAATATGGTGTTAAAGAAGTGAAGGTCTCATTCCAATACCTCATGATCATCAAAAAAATGCACATTATTCATGTAAATGCATCAAGTGAATAAAATATAGCATAAAAAAGGAATCAATAAGAGCTTCATGTTTTGATTAATAAGTTTGTTTCATCTGCAAGTGAAGGTAGACATTTATCATTCATTAGTATGTGGGATCAACTTAGGTCCCATAAGGTTGAGCTCAAAGTGCCAATGAATAAAAGGTATGCACATATGAGATCATAAAAAATGTTCAAGGACTAAAGGTTCTTGGAATATAATATAATAAATATCAAAGCATAAAGAGTGTAGCATAACATTTAGTAATAATAGTAAATAAAGATGTGGGTCAATCAATGTTATAGGATTGCAAAAAGGATGACAACCACTCTCGTGAGAATGATCATAGATGAAAATATTACAATAATTCTATGAGATGGGTGAGTAGCATTTGCATTCATTATGAATGAGAGTTCTTGATAAATATGTAGTATGTAACAACAATATTAATGAAGACCATGGGAAAAAGTATACATCACAATTATGAGATCTATAATGAAAAAGACTAGTATCCAATAAATATGACACATGAAATTACTGATTTTCATAGAAATATATTGCATAAAGAAAAACCAAGGAAATTAAGAGTGATAAACCATGAGGGGTTGGAAATTTTTTTTGGATGCAATGTAATAAAGCTATTAAAATAAGAAGAGAAACCTCAAATCAATTTAAGGCATGATTTTTTAGTAAGGGGTCTTAAGGGATCCTAAGATCCCTCATGACCTATTATAATCCCTTACCATACACTAATGTATGGGATGGGGTCCTAAGGGGAATTAAGGGTTTTAGGACACATTAATGAATCTTAGACACATCAATGAATCTTAGGACCTTTTAAGAGCCATTGCCATATATTAGTGTATGAAAAGAGGTCATAACAAGTCCTAAAGGGTCCTAAGATCCCTTAAGACCTCTTATCATTTATTAGTGTATGGTAAGGGTTCATAACATGGGTCTTAAGATATACCAGGACACTTTAATGTGTCCTAGGATCCCTTAAGATCCCTTAGGGATCATAAGGGATCTTAACAGGTATGTGTCCTTGGAATCCTTAGGATCAATTAAGAACCTTTACCATAAACCAATTTATTCGAAGGTCTCCTAAGGTCCTGAGAAAAATTAATTTGTCTTAGGACCTCTTGAGATCCCTTAGGACCCCTTCAAACCTCTTTCTTCATATCAATGGAAACTAGTTGTAAGATGTTATATGGGATATTATTAGTGGTAAGAGGTCCTAAGGGGTCTTTTAAGGGGTCCTAGGACACATTAATGTGTCTTAAGATCCTCAAGAACCCTTAGGATAATTTTTTCGTAAGACCCCTCAATTATCATTAAGAATATGTTGTTAGTCAATGTGTTTGTCATCTACTAAAAGATTTACCTTCTAGCATATGAAATGACCACATCACTTTTATAAGGCACAAGAGGTTGTTAAACCATGTCACAAACCCTATGAGGGATGTTGACCCACTACCAAAGATTTCCATTGCTATGTCACTTTCCATGGATTTCATGGATTCAAACCTATGACCAAGCTTTGATACCACTTGTTAGTTGGCTTTTTTCTGTTACACTAAAAGATCAACCTTTTAATACCCAATATAACCATGTGAGTTATACAAGACACATTTTTCAAAACCACATCACAAACCTCATCAGGGACATTGGCCCTCTACAAAAAATCCCTTTCCTAGTGTGACTCCTTGCGGCTTGCATGGATTCAAACCTATGACCAAGATTTGATACCACTTATTAGCTAACATGTTTTCTATAATACTAAGGTGGGGGGGGGTTTGAATAATTGTCATTTGTTTCCCTTAATATTCACGATGTGTCTTAACTTCCTCATGTGTTCTATAATTTGTTTAGTTGTATCACACATTAACATGTCAATCTTTTAGTGTAATGAAAAACATGATGATTAACAAGTGGTGCCAGAGCTTGGTCATAGGTAGGAATCCATGGAAGCTATGATAAGTGAAATTAGGAGGGGGATTGTCGGCAGTGGGCCAACATCCCTCACGAGATTCATGACATGATTTAAGAATCTCATGTGTCTTTTATTGTAGGAATATTTAGGAAAGGAAGGATACTGAGAGGGGGGTGAATTGGTTCTTAAAAATGTTTCTACTCTTTGAAACCTTATTTACCCTTATGATTTTAGAACTTGGTATACATTCATACTCATAACTTCAAAACCTAAAATAATATTAAATATAACTATTCTACTTCACCATAAGCATGTAAACATAACATAAAATCAATACATACATGAGAGAAAGAATTTACTCACACAAAAACTCTTGGTTAGAGGGAAATCTATGGTGGGGATGACACCCACAAATCCTTCACAATGGTAGCAAGATGTTTCCTATTAGGGCTACAAAGAATATCACTTCTAGTTACTTACTCTGTTAGGAGTAATATAATAAGATCTATAAAAATCCACCTTACTCAAGGATTTTGTAACACTATAAAATGTGTGCACTTAGTTAAGAATTTTACAATCAACACTATTAGGTCTGCCCTACTAAAATATTTATCTACTACAATGATAAAAAAGTAATAGTGAACTCAATCTGATTGTGTACAACTTACTTTGTTGCCTAGATCTCCATCATTCTCAATACTTTATCACCTCCTTGTGAATTATATATATATGATCCTTTCCTTTATTGCACAGTACTCTTCTCTATATTAGATTCACCTTTTAATTCCTTTATCATATCCCCTTCATAGTATAGCATAAATTGTGTCAATCTTAAATTGTGGTAAATAGGTCCTTATTTAGAAATATGTGTGCCTCTTCAATCCATGACCTAATTAGGGTTAAAGAAACTTCTAAAATATTCCATTGATCAAAATCTACAATCTAGATCCATCCTTAAAATCTCATTTACCTTCTTGTATTTCATTGGTTCATATTCTACCTTGGGATCATCATTGATCAAATCTCTTTTCCCAATAAATCTTACCAAATATTTGTCTTGTTCCTTGTAAATATCTTTTCCTACTTGGTAGAATTAAAATATATAGATTCTAGTGACATTCCAAACTTTTATGTCCTTCATGTTCATCTTAGTAAATGCTTTGTTCTTTCTCAATAGAAATGCTAACATTCGGTAACAACATGTCTCAGTAGTTCTTCCCTCGCTTGGTGTTCACTACTCAGTGTATATAGTGCTCAATTATATGTGATTCATACTTTTAATATATTTCTATCTTGACTTGATCAGTATAGTATGGATAGTAATAATTTTCATTAACCAATATCCTTTGTACTCATCGACTGATCTTTTGCACTAATGACAACATTTGATGTCTATAGGAGTAACATTACCCCCCTTTGGCATTAGTGGCAAAAACTTTTGTACATACACTCCACACTAAAAACCTGAAAAAGTGAAAATTTTCATTACTCCCTTGTATATGTGCTCGTCCTTGGTATATCAAGTTTTTTATAGAAAAAAAATCATAAAACTCTTTTTGGTACAACACAACCTTATATCTCCTAGAAATATCGTACTCCCCTATTCAATATACTTATATATATACATATGTTCCCCCTTTTTTGATGCTTCTTCCAAAAAGATAAACTCAAAAATTAGAAAGCCTTCAAAAAATGCACTCACAATTGGTCATGTAACTTATTGTGAGTATTCTTCAAAGTATCCATGGTGGAGTTGTAGTTATTCTTCAATTCTTTCAATACTTGCTTCTCCACATATATCTTAACTAGAAGCTCTAGGATATAATCTATAATAGATAGATCAAGTTGCACAATTAGATCCTTGGCCTTCTTAATATGCCTTTGCATGGTAATAAAAAAGCTTTTACTTCATTCAATTCATCCCTTTTCCTTGCTTCTTTCACTTGTACAATAGACTGAATTCCTCTGAAAATTTTCACTCAAGAATAGTGAACATTGTATGAGCTCAATTTAATTGTCAGTGCATTTTCAATTTTCTTTAAATCAACCTTAGTTTTCTATAGTTTGTCATTAATCTTCTTTATAAGGTCAAGAATATCACATAGCTTCTAAACCATGACAATAACTTTGTGAATGTGAGCTTCAAACTTAGTAACCATAGTAGAAAGTTCCACTTGTTGAATTGTATAACTAAGCTACTTTCTCCATTACTTTTCACTCAAAATTTTTCTTTTTCCATTCCAATATATTCTCTTGGGAATCAACATCAAGTGCATTCACTTTTTCTACTAGCATGACTGGTTGTTCCAATATGGGGGATTTCTCATCCAGTATAGTATCAGGAACAACTTCTAATAGGATTTCCTTAACATCAAGTAAAACTTGTTTATTCTTAAGTTCTTATAAATTCTATCATGCATTTCCTTCATAGTGCATATTTCTCTGTATTCTCTCAGAGTATCAGGGTCAAGAGTGTGGGGGTCCAAATTAGGTATAACAATAACTTCATCTAAAGTCACTAGATTTTATTGATGTTTTCTTCTTATTATTCTTATTTTCTTTTGAAGTTGTAGTTCTAGTACTCAGTGATGCCTTGGGTGGCATTGAAGCCTTCTTCTCTATATTTTTCTTTGTAGGCTCAATGACATTTTTTTTCGTGTTGTCCGTTGCTCAATAATTATTGGTTGAATATGTTGAACTAGTATCATGTGAGGTTCATCCTTAGATGTTGTCTACTTGTCCTTCTCTTGTTATCCTTGAGAACTCTTCTCGGGTTGAGCTTGATGTCCTTGCCCCTTCAATCCCTTAATTGGAGGTCCCTAGGCTTTTAGCTTATTTTCTATGCTAGTAGTAGAATTATCCAATGTATCAAAATTTGTGTCTCCATAATTTTGTGTGGTGCCCTCATCTTCATCATTTTTTGTGTTTCTTGATCTCCTTATCTTTTTGTCCTTGATTTCTCTAACCTTATTTCTCAACATCCATGGGAAAAATAGAAATAAAATAATTTAAAGAATCATTAATATTAATATCTACATTGGATGGTTTTGTATGTGCTTTAGGCCTCTTGTATGTCTTAATTTTCTCAATCACCGGTGAATAACCTTGTATGTATACATGAGCAAACTCAAGAATTGTTTTCTCTTTAGTATTCTTTTTGGTGGATGTCATCACATCTTGATCTTTTTTTAATCCATAATTTGGGTCCTTTCATATAAGATCTTCAATCATGACATTATCAACTATTTCCATCACCCTATTAAGAAAAACATCTACAACATATTGAATGGAAACATTTATAAATCCATCTTCCTTATTATCAAGTTCAATTTTTTGTGTAGGCTTGGGGTCAACTACTTTTATGGTGTCCTTGGGGTCTTTTATATTAAAAAAATTTTTCTACTCTTTTCCCATCTATATCAACAACTCTAAATCTTCCTATCAAGATCTATAGTGTCCTATGCTTTTTCATAAACCTCTTTTGATATTGTTGCATGGCTTTACTCAATTTTGGGGCTAGTAAATTTGGCATAAAAATGGCTAGTGTTCTTTCCTTCATATGTCTCTTGGTATCTAGTGCACACCATCATATCGTAATGATATTATTTTCTAGTTCCTAAGGAATCATATTACCTATCTCATGAGGTCCATATTTAAACTTGTACATCATGTCAATCAAGGCATCTTCAATATTTTTCTTCTCATCAACACTTACTTTATGGAACTTAATATATTTAAATGTTGACAGACCTCTATTTTCCCTTAGGGAATTAGCCATCTCAGCAACAGTTTTGGGCTTTTTATTTACAACCACTTTGAATTGACTTATGTCACCTAATTCAGTCTTATCACCATCTTCTTCAACAAGCAATTTTCTTCTTCTTCTAGGGGTTTGTTGACTTGAGGATATGTGACTATATTTCCTCTTCTAATAGGTCTTTGTTTGAGATTGTGTAGGTTGATTAATCTTCGCAAATCCTTTCTTAATAGGTAATTTATGAACATATTATATTTATTCTCATCAGTCGAAATGGGTCATAAGGTATCCTATGACCCCTTTCAACCCAGTCTATGATAACATATGTCCCTAGTGGTCCTACGACCCCTAGGAGTTCACATGTTGTCATTGAATATGATGTTATGTAATGTAATATAATATAATATAACATAACATTACATAACATAACATAACATGACATGACATGGCATAGCATAGCATAGCATAGCATAGTATAACATAACATAAAATAACATAACATAACATAACATAACAATTATACATATGCAAAAAAATTTAAAGTTTTCCTAATTTTATTGCCTATGTGAAAATAAGTTCAGATTGAATTCATACATCATTGTTGGTTAAGCATAACAAATTATGGAATGACATTGTTGCATGCTAATATTATTGAATGGATTTGGACATGTTTTCAAAGTATTTCAGAAGGCTCAAAGTTTGTAGAAAATTAAAAAAAAGAATACATGTGCAAAAAAAAATTTATTTCATTCAAGGAAAGTATAGTAACTATTTGAAAAGAATTTTTTTTGTTTAAACTTTAAATCTTTTGAATATTTGAATATATTCTCAATAAGGTTCAAATCTTTATATGAGCAATGAACATTGATCACTTAATACGAACATAAAACATTGAAAGAGATTAATGGTTCTACCATTGCTTGGATGGAGGCACCCATGTTGAACTTGATGGAGACCCCAAGTTCCAACATCCGTGTTGTAACCCATGTTGTCACATGAAATGACTGAGCTCAGGAAACAAAGACATATGATCAATCAATGTTATCTATTCTAGTTGAACAAAGGAAGTGTACATCAACCATATGTAGAAAGGAAAGAAGGAGAAAGAAAATAAGGTTTTTCATGTGCAGATATAAATATGAAGACCAAATATTTTTGGGGAGACTATAGAGGGGAGATACATTTATTATAGGTATGGGACCTCCAATTGAACCAAAGTAACTAACTAAAGACATTGAGGAGATCATATAAGGGGCATGTATAAATTACAAGTGTGAAACCTTCCGGTCAAATCGAGAAGGGATGAAGATTGAAGACATTGAAGAGACTATTGAAGGGACATACATAAATTTTGAGTATGAAATCTTTCAGTTGAATCATTGAGTTGTAGAACATGAGTTGGATGTAAGGTTGTTGAAGGGACACACATCTATTGTGAAACCTTTCAGTGGCAGGTGGTATCAAATCTTAGAAATACAGGTTCACCAAATTTTAATAGGGAAAGGCTATGAGTGCATCATTTGAGAGGTTATTGCATGGCTACAAGTGCATACAAGAAGACTAAAGATTACAGATGTACCATAAGAAGGATAATTTTTGGTATTTAGATCAAAGGGATCAAGATAAATTAAAAGGCAATGCTAAAATATGCTAAATTTCAAAAAGAATAAATTATAAAATGCTTCCATGAATTTTATAGAAAGAGATAGGGAATTAATAGTAATATGAATCATTGTCATAGATTAAAGTCAACATTTTAGTTTGAGAGCTTCAAGAAGCCTACACATTTAGCATGTGGTAATGGTGATAAAGGTTCTAGTGTATTTAATAGAGCACCAACGTGATTTTAGAAAAGAAATAACAACATCAAAGTGAAAGCATTAGGGGTAGATTTAAACTGGGCATTCCAACATTACAGTTTTAATAGCACGAGAAAATTATTATTGATTAAAGAGGTTAATATTTATTAACAACAAATGTGTATGCATGTTTCAAATAGAGAAAGGCTCATTTCATGGGTTGAGAAAGTGATAGTGGTACTAAAACCAAATAAATGTTGATATCATACCAAGAATTGGAACTTGCACATAGAGTAGGAAAATAAAAAAAGAAATTTATAGAATGTAACTTTTAGCGATGAACAAGATAGTTGGTCATGTTTTTGCATTTTCTCCCAATCTACGAACTAGGTTGGGCTGAAATTTTGACAAGATTTCACAAACATGGAGATGCAAAAAACCATTATTATTTATTCAAATTAGATTTATATAGTGAAATTTATAGCTATCTCTATGCAAAATATAATTCCAAAGGAACTTTCAGCATGATACAATAAAATAAAATAATGTCAGAACTATTTCTCGTCTTTCATGCTATGTGCTATTACAATTCAGAAAATGAGGTGAAATGGTGTTATTTTCTATGTCTAAATTTCACATAGTAAGGTATTGATATTCAAAAAATAATATGGTATCTAAAGGCAGTTTGTATTTTCAATACCAAAAAATTATGATATGACTTCAGTATAGCAGAGAGACATACATCCATAAAAAGTAGAGTTGTGCACTTGCATTAATAATTGAAAAGAAAATCTCCAGTTATATAGCATTATTGTCATTTAATCATAAGTGGCATGTTGAAATATCAAGAGTTTCAGCATGTAATAATAGGAAATAAATACACTAAGTATATTGTAACAATGAGGTATTTGATCAAATTTCAAAGGTGTGGAACAATTAATTTTCAAAACACAGTAGGTATTTGCCTCATTTCAACAGAGGGAAAACTGAAATTTTCTTTCAAGAAACCCTCTTTCATTTCAGCATACATAGAATTACGGGGATAGAAATATGGTTATATGAACAAAGGGGTCTTCATGAATAGCGACATGTACAAGAGATATGATGAAGGGTGCTCCCCTTAATACCATAACCCATAATAGAAACAAAGAAACAATAGCAAATACGAAAACAAAATATGGACTTCTTATTTATGCTGCAAATGCAGAATTATAGAATTCACAAGTACAATATGCTAACCTACATGGGCACCTTCATTACAGTAATCTGCAAGACAAGTTGTAGACTATCACCTAGAGTTGTCTTAGACAATGTTCGGGCCTTTCTTAAATAGGAAATTTTATATCACCTAGGAAGGTTCTAGATGCTCAAACTTAATACCCTGGGTTGACAGACCTTAACAATACATATAGAGTTAGCTAAATACATATCTAACAAATTATTTTAGAAATTTTGGTAGCCCAACTTTCGAAGGCCATAATTCTTGAACATTTTCTCTAATTGGCTATTATAACCACTTTTTCAAAAATAATAGCTCCTGATCTACATGCTATTATAACCTCATCTGGGCACTCTAAGGTCTCCAATGGTGAGCCTAAAGATTTTTCTACAAATTTTTTTTCCACTATAAACCTACAATAACTTCTCTGATACTTAAGCTAGAGCAATGAGATTTTTATGGTAGGCATATAATTCCAAAATGAACCTTCATGTAAAAAATGAGAACATTCTAAGCTTGTATGAGAAACTTACTAAAAATAGAAAGTTCCCATAAATAGTAACCACCCTGTCTACTAGTCCTTATTAAAATAGAAAAGAATGAAAAGAAAATATGTTTGGGTGATGCAAGATTACTCTTACACCCAGGATGCTTGTGCATCAAGATACCATAATTTTAAAAAGTCTGATTGCTAATGTCATATAATCGAACATCCAGCTCATAAAAAAATAAAGAAAAAGAGATAATTAAAGATAATTGGAAAGGCTCCAATATTGATTTGAAATAGAGCTAATGCTGAGAAATTCATTCCAAATAGAAGCAACATAGGAAAAAAAATTTTCCTCTAGCAAGTAAGGCAAAAAGCTACAACATCTTAAAACATAGGGAAAAATGGTGTCATCTATGTAATAGAAAATCTGGCAATAAATAGTTAGATCTTCTCTCAAAATGTAGAAAATATCAGAGGTACCCAGATTAGAATCAAGCTAATTCATGAGAAATGTACCTCAAGTAAAAGGAAAACTAATCTAGTAATATTCTTCAGCAATGTAGTGGCAACAAGGCAATTATAGATGTGAAACTTTTGTAGAGACATGGTCTTGTCACAATGAAATATAAAAGCCTTCCATTATTGATATACTCAAACCCTAACCCCATGGTGCGGCACAAATGAGAGGACTCTAAAAATATGAAGTTGTAAATGAAACAATAATAGAGTTTGTTTCTCCTTATCCACCACCTTTGCCCTATACTTTTGTTAAATCTAGCATAGAAGACATTTGTAGTTCGCTCATATAGTGGGTATGTTTTTAGAATTTTTGTTTTATAATCAATAAATTATATATGATATGTAATTGCATATTTCATATTGTATATAGTTTATTAATTATAAAGCAAATATAATATTAATATTTAAAACATTCATATATTTGATATATTTTTTAAATAATATTTATATTATTTATGAAATATTCAAATTTTTTTTAAAAATAATAATATTATTGAAAACATGTTTGCATAAAATATCATTGTAAATAAAAATAGCTAATTGTTAACTTATAAAACAGTTAGTTATTAATTATTATTTTTAAAATTGGAATATAAAAGAGGGAGATTTTTCTTTCAATGAAATATTGTAAAATTAATTTATCAAAAGGATAAAACTATAAAGTCTTTGATTTATTAACTCCTTAAAGTAAAATATTTAATTAGAAGAGTTCAACCTAAAGTCATATTTTTAAAAGTGGAGGATTGTCTCAGTCAGTTGCTTGTCATGGAGTTACTTTTAGTTAGGCGGAAGTTCAATTTTCTCATGCACTTTTTGAGCACTTAAGTGCTAATTTTGGCAAGATATGGGGCAATTAAGGCCTTTTTATACATCCAAATCACTTTGGAGGCCTTTTCAGGCATGTTTTACATGAAGATGAAAAGCTTGACATGCTAGACTTTTGCCTTATTTTTGAGATCCAAGTTAGGGTTTTTTGCATGCTTTTGGAGTAGTTGAATAAATTTATCAATTGGCTATTAGTTGGATAGGTACTTGAGAGAATATTTGATGGGTTTCTTCATAGATTGGACTAGTTTTGAGACTTGTTTTCCATGCATATTTTGATATCTAAGTGAGGGTCTTTGAGCTCTATTTATTGTACATTCACCTCATTATGAGATCTCTTCTTTCTTGCCAATATTTTTTGTGCATTGCAAAATTTTGAGATGATTGTAGGAGCACTTTTTAGTAGAGATTTTTTATCATTGATTATTTAGATTCAGTGGTTCCTTCTCATTGATTCTTGTTTGCAATATTGTGGGTTCTTTTCTTTTATGTCATGTTTATCCTTCATTTAAGATATATTTTGTATTGCCTCTTAGCATCTCAAAACCTTTAATTGTAGTCCTTTGTTTGTGTCCTTATTCTTTTTGTAGAAAATTGGTAAAGCTTAGGTTTTCCTTTCAAAGAAAATGATTATGGGTCCTTGCATAGTAACACTTTTGTAATTGCATGCTTGTCTGGGTATTGTGAATCATTCATATTCTAGATAATTTGTGTTGATTTAATTAAAGTTGCATTCAAATCATTAGTTTATAACCTCATTTAGATTTACTGTTCATTATTTTCATTCACTTCTCATCCCTTTTTGTACATACAATTAAAGTTTTAGGTGATCAATATTTAGGAACTAGCCAAATCCAGAGATTCATCTCTCATTTTAGGACAACCCACCACCTGAGAGAGTTTCCATTTTTGAAAAGGCTAGCTAGATTCCATATCTTACTATAGGTGTAATCCTTATTGACAACAATAACATAACATAATGTAACATAATATAATTGTTAAGTACCATAATTTGCACCTAGTACTAAATTGAAAAAGTTTAGTAACTCTGGCATAATATGGGAATCACTTCTTGGTGGGACAAGCGATTGAAGTGAAACCTCTAGTTTCTAGGCTAGCTCCTATTGAATATTCAGTGACATTTCCATAAACCTAATCTAAACTTGTGGGAAAAAGGGAAGAAATTACTGAAAATAAACCTAAAACCTACAGTTTAAACTAAGAGATGGGTGATACACCAAAAGTGATATGAAAGTTTGGGTACAAATGATAGAGAAGGATTATTTAGCTACTCTTAAGTTCAAAAAAAAAAGTTCTTTTCTATAAACATTTTCATAAGTAATTTGTAATAAGGTTTGAAAAATGAATTTGCAAAAGGAGGAATACAGATGCCTCTCTCTTATCAATTTCACCTTTAAGAACATAGATTACAACCTGCAAATAGACTTACTCCTCTACAACTAGGTGCTTGAATGAAACAAAATAACAAGGAACAATAAAAATTCACAAATTATTTTATCAAATCATTCTGACAGTACACACAGAATTGTAGAAAGAAAGAAGGTTCAAAAATTGACACAAAATAACATAACTTCAACTGTTGTCACCTGTATTAAACTTCCAAAATGAATAACAAACTTCTGCAAAGAAATTTAAGGACTCAAAAGTAGTCACAAAAATTTTCTCTACATAATCAAAACTCCTAAAATGAGTTGAAAAAACTCACTAAATACAATCCCAGCACTTGGGTCGAATGCAGAAAGATAGCCCAGAAAATGAGAACTTAATGATTCATGAAATTAAGTCCTATCTCTGAAAAGCTCCACTAAGTCATTAGGAACCCTATAACTCACATAAAACTACCCAAAAAAGTCTCTAACAATCAATAAAGACCCTTCAACTACCATAATGAAGTCAAATTCGACCCTCAAACTTCCTCCTAAAAAGGCTTCTAATGTTTTCAAACTAACTCTTTCCTTTTAGACCATGAATATGAAATTAATCCAGTCACCTCCTTTTTGCATTAAAATAGAAAATATATTAAATGATTCATAATTTCATCATTTAAATATTTTCTTTACAATGATAATTATGAAAAAAGAAAATAATTAAACAAAACCCCTAAATAGAACCTAAGGAAAAAAAAAAAAAAAAGAACACCGCCCCCCGCCCCCCTCCCCCATCGCAACACAAATGTAAATATTTCAAAAGGGGATTAAAATCCCATGCAAAATCCATGGACTTCAAAACAAATGAAAAATGGAAAAGGGCATCAAAAAGGTTTGAATACCCTGAACTTCCTTTCATTTTTACATTTGCATATTGGAAGAATCTGGAATGGTTAAGAGGGAAAATGAGGGTTTCACTGGTTTTCATGGCCGCCATTATCGAATTTGCTGGTCTTCAAAGATGAAAGGCGAAAAAACCTTGGAGCTGCCATGCATGAACATAAAAGGTATACCATTTTAAAAGATTTTACTATTTCTGGATCTCTATGTTGATTGCCATTGTTGAACTTGCTGGAGCTTTGAATTTTGTTTTCTCTAGCATGAGCTGTGAGTGTTTGTTTCATGGATTCACTGTTGTTATATTTACTCTTCTTTTTTAAAAATATATTATGATCTTGCTGCAACAATAGTTTTCTTGCATTTTTAATGGAAATTTCCTATAGAGCATTGGTGTTAAAGAGATGGGTAATTTGTTTCTTCACCTTCTTGCAAAACTCTCTTTTCTGCCGACTCAAATCTGAATACTCAAAATAAAAGGGAGCTCCCTGATTATTGACCACTTCCATCTATATTGCTGAAATTTTATCATTATCAGGCACATTATCCCCAGACTTTTCCTCTACTGATCTAAACCAATTGCTCCATGTAAGATGAACAAATACATGCACAACATCTGATTCTTCACTATGGGAGCATGCACAACTATTATATTCTTCCAATTTCTTTCTTACATGACATCACCTTGGGGTCTCATATCACCAATTTGGTTCTCTCCCTTATTCGAGCAATAGTTTTTGTATCGAAGGAAAATCCATTCCAAAAATATACCATGCAAAATGGAGATATTTTTGTACACCAATACAATTCAAAAGATAGAGCAAAATGACTCATTTCAGTCACTAATAGATTCTCACATTGGAACTAAGAAGAATCCTGGACTGTGCTTTTTCTCTTTGTTCCATACTATCCCTCCTTTATTTGACCTAATTTTCATTTTGGTTTCATTAAGCCTAGAATCTCTTTATTTTAAATCATCTATAGAAACTTGCTCCAATGAGCTCTATAATTCATTGTTATAATTCATCTTCTCTTCTTATAAATCAGGGAGGGTCTTATCCAATTCCAAAATTGTAGCAATAGACTTCACGACAAAAGGTATTTGAATTATTGTATATCTAGATTTGGAGACTCTCAGGCCTACTAGTTGCAATCCAATATTCCATCTCGAAGAAAGTTTGTCATTCCTTAGGTACAGAAACTTTGGTAACTTTCTACCATTAGACACAGGACACAAGCACTTCACAAACTCACAACTCTAGAAGGATGATTGCAAGGTGACAGTATCAAAAACCTTCTTCAATGGATGGATCTCTACTAATTTTATACTTAAAATCCTTCCTGTTATGTAACTCAAATTCATCCCTGGCTTTCATTTCATTGACCTCTATAGATTTAGCTTCTTGCCCTCAAGCTTTTAGTTATAAACTTGGCATATGACAGTAAGCTTGTGTTTGTCTTCATAACTTGAATAGGTTTGGACATTCCAAGAATTGAAAGGGATTTAGAATCATGCTTTCCATCAGACTCGTTTTGTTATTCACTGTAACTATTGTTTCATGATATTTGAAAAAAGGTATTTCATGAAGTTCAAGCATGGGCTCATGACATTCATGAAACTAATTTTCTGTGATCTACACCTATTGCTTGTGAAACCAACATGCTTGTCCTTGGTTATAATGAAGTTTTCACATCATAATTAATATGTCCCTTTAACATTATATTTTCTGCTTTTGTCATTTGAGCACTTAGAATACACTTTACTATTTTTTATATGTATTTAGAATAGGAAAAATATTGCATGTGTGGGTATGTAGTTGTAGGTATTTAGTCATTTCTTAGATCTTTCAAGATCTAACCCACTTTTTCTTGTGCAGGAGAACAAAGATCGGGACCTATCAAATCGAGAGCTGGACCAAGAGCAGCAACAAAACATATAACAAGTCAAAAGTTGAAAATCCAATGACTAGTTACCTCTAACTCTTCCTTCCTGTGTTATATTTTTCTTTCTTCTCAATATGTATAAAAAGTAGTAGTTAGACTCATGGCTTGTGTGAGTTTTTTCATTTCCAGCATTTTTCTATTTATTCCATACTTTGTAAAACTAGAAATTGTACATATTAGTTGATGATTTATACAATGACCATTGTACTTCCTTTTGCTCATGATTTTTTATATGATTGGAAAATGATGAAATGTAAATGAATAGAAAATGAATATTTCCTTCTATAATGTTACTTGAAGTAAAATTTAGCATATGTAGAATTTTAGTAACATTTTTGGCGACCTCTGCTATATGTTTGCTTGCTTGACATTTTACCAGTTTGCTCTATTCATTGGGCATTGAGTCTAAAATTATGCATCCATAGCACCTAGACCTGACACAAAGCAACTTCTACAATTGCTAGTTTAGTTTTGAATGCATGCACGTGAGCAAAATAGGACTTAAGACTCTTATTAGGTTGACTAATATGCATAATCAAACCCAAGTAGTAGCTTTAACAGCCAAAACCTTCATCATTTGATCATCTTAGTTATGTGTGGATGAATGCATGTATTTGAATGGATGCATCTATATGGTAGATATATAGATATTCATATATGTATGGTTAGTGTATGGTTAGCAACTGGACTTGTATAGCTATAACAGTATGTATATGCATATGTATGTGTGTACTAGGTACAAGTAGATGTTCAAACACATACATTGATGTGTGCATAAATGAGATGGGTGGAAAATGATAGCTTAACAACATAAACCATCAAATTTGACCAACCTAAAACCCAAGGAAAACAGGAAACTAATCTAGGATAGAAAACAAAAATTGACATGTGCTTTGACAACACTTAGGAAAAATGAAACTAACCTAACCTCCTACACTAATCTAACCAGCATAGAAGCTTGGTCAAACAAATCCAATCATAGGTTCTGAGAAATATCTTGCTTTCCTTCTCAATTTGCAATAAAATCTGCACTCAAAGGGAGTAGAGAATATATGAAAGACATACAAATAAAAAAGTAGTTGGTGCACTATGTCTAGAATGATAGATGCAAATGCACTCACCTCTTCTAATTGATCAAATGTATTACTACTCAGGAATGTAGGAATGAGTTGAAACTACTCCAACTTAGCTGCAAAAGCATCCTCAACTTCATCTTTTAATGGAGGATCATGTTCAATTTCTTGTTTGATTAATCCTTCATTTTTGGCCTCCATTCTTGCTAAGTGCCTGATGGGGCAACTTTTGGAGATAATAAACTTTGCACTTAACCTATTGGCTCCTTGTTGTGGTTCATCATGACTCCCCTACATAATTTCTTGCCATATCATTTCCTCCTCTTGGGTTAGAGGCCCACCATCTTCTATCAAAATGTTCAATAGCTTATCTAAGTTATCAACCTATAGAACATTCTCAATAATAGGTTCAAACTTGAACTTAGGTAGAAAATTTTCAAGAAGAGTTTTTCCAATATAGGGCTTTCTTCAATAGGCTCACACAATGAAATTTCAACAACAAGATTTTCACAAAAATCTTTAATAATGTTATGAAAACACTTCTCTCCTAGAACCTCGTCATCTTCCATAACTAGAGTGGATACTCTATTTAATGTAACTTAATCATTTATGTCCTTCTATTGCAAAGTTTGGATGGATATGTTTTGAACATCAATACTCCACTCTTGCTCTATAAATAGGGGCAACTCATCAAAGAAACACATAATGGTTTCTTCTTTACCTGAGTCTTTTCCTACAACTAATGGAGTTTTTTCATCATGTTGTTCAGAAACTTGTTGTGCTAGCTAGGCTTCCATAATTATTTCTCCATTCCATAGTTTTGAATGAGTTGTAGTGACCTCATTTTCAATCTCTTGACTTTGGATTTGCTCACATGGGGTATCCTTAACAAGATTTGGCATTTCATAACTAGGATACATGGTCCATGAAAACTACCATGTTTGTTGAACACTTAGATTACTAACAAGTTCTTGACATAATTGAATAGGAGAACTAAAGAGATGGCTTAGTTGTCTATGCTTACTCAAGGGTTTTTCCAGGGGATGCTCTATTGAATTTACTAAACTATGAGCCTTGAAAGATGGAATCTTTCACTTCAAAAACTGAGTTGAAGATTGAGAAGAAGTTTCTACCCTGAAACTTGGAATCATAGGATGAACGGGAAAATGGACTAGTGATTGAGCCCTTAGCTCTTGTACTCATGCAAGTAGCAATCTCATTTTTTCCTTTGTTACTCTAATTTTCTAAGAAAGTACTTCTTCATGATGAGCCTGAGCCTCCTCCTCCTAATGTTACAAATAAGATTGATATTGAAAATCTTATTGTTGCATATTGTACTCATATTCTTGGTCTAGAGACCTCAATTGCTACTGGAAACTTCTACATAAATCATCCAAGCTTATATTTGAAAGAGCCTTAGATTGATTCTACGAATTGTGAGGATGACTCTCATGTGGTTATTGACAAGCATGCTACCATGTAACTTCAATAGGGGTGGGGAGGGTGGTAAATGTATGCAACTTGTTGATAAGGTTCATTAAATGGTGAAAAAAAAGAACCATTATGAAATGGAGAGTAATAATACATTATTCCATGAAAACCTAACAAGAAACTAGGCTCAGCTTTCTCACAACAGTAACTGCATCTATTGAAAACCAGCAAATATTCTCTGTAGAGCCACCAGATATACTTCAAAATAACATCTTTCCAGGTTTTTCTTATACTGATAGCATATCAAATTAGTATAAAATTGAAAATTTGGACTTCTTTGGTCCCACCGGGAGTGCCAAATCTGTTTAGTACTAGAATTTGTACCTAGTACTAAACTAAAAATGTTTAGTAATTCTGGCATAACATGGGAATCACTTCTTGGTGGGACAAGCGATTGAAGTGAAACCTCTAGTTTCCAGGCTGGCTCCTATTGTATATTCAGTGAATTTCCATAAACCTAATCTAAACTTGTGAGAAAAAAGGGAAGAAATTACTGAAAATAAACCTTAAACTTATAGTTTAAACTAAGAGATGGGTGATACACCAAAAGTGATATGAAAGTTTGGGTACAGATGACAGAGAAGGATTATTCAACTACTCTTAAGTACAAACAAAACACTTCTTTTCGGTAAAGATTTGCATAAGTAATTTGCAATAAAGTTTGAAAAATGAATTTGCAAAAGGAGGAATACAAATGCCTCTCTCTTATCAATTTCACCTTTAAGAACACAAAATTACAACCTACAAATAGACTTACTCCTCTACAACCAGGTGCTTAAATAAGACAAAATAACAAGGAACAATAACAATTCACAAATTATTTTATCAAATCATTCTGACACTACACACAGAATTGCAGAAAGAAAGAAGGTTCAAAAATTGACACAAAATAACATAACTTCAATTGTTGTCACCTATATTAAACTTCCAAACTAAATTACAAACTTCTGCAAAGAAAGATAAGGACTCAAAAGTAGTCACAAAAACCTTCTTTGCTAATTAGAACTCCTAAAATGAGTTGAAAAAACTCACTAAATACAATCCCAGCACTTGGGTTGAATGCAGAAAGATAGCCCAAAAAATGAGGACTTAATGATTCATGAAATTAAGTCCTATCTCTGAAAAAGCTCCACTAAGTCATTAGGAACCCTATGACTGACATAAAACTGCCCAAAAAAGTCTCCAATAGTCAATAAAGACCCTTCAACTGCCATAATGAAGTCAAATTTGACCCTCAAACTTCCTCCTAAAAAGGCTCCTAATGTTTTCAAACTGACTCTTTCCTTGAAGACCATGAATATGAAATTAATCCAGTCACCTCCTTTTTGAATTAAAATAGAAAATATATTAAATGATTCATAATTTCATCATTTAAATATTTCCTTTATAATGATATATATGCAAAAAGAAAATAATTAAATAAAACCCCTAAATAGAACCTAAGGCAAAACAAAGAAACCCCCCAACCCCCCCCCCCCCCCCCCCCTTCACAACACAAATGTAAATATTTCAAAAATAGATTAAAATCCCATGCAAAACCCATGGACTTCAAAACAAATGAAAAATGGAAAAGGGCATGAAAAAGGTTTGAATACCCTAAACTTCCTTTCATTTTTACATTCACATATTGGAAGAATTTGGAATGGTGAAGGGGGAAAAAAAAGGTTTCGCTGGTTTTTGTGGCCACCATTATCAAATTTTTTGGTCTTTAAAGATGAAAGGTGACAAAACCTTGGAGCTACCATGCATGAACATGAAAGGTATACCATTTTTGTTTAAAAGATTTTACTGTTTCCGGATCTCTATGTTGGTTGCCATTGTTGAGCTTGCTGGAGCTTCAAATTTATTTTTCTCTAGCATGAGCTGTGAGTATTTATTTCATGGATTCACTACTATTATATTTACTCTTCTTTTTAAAAAATATTTGATGATCTTGCTGCAATAGCAATTTTCTTGCATTTTTAATGTAAATTTCCTGTAGAGCATTGGTGTTGAAGAGATGGGTAATTCATTTCTTCACCTTCTTGCAAGAATATATTTTTTGCTGACTCAAATCTGAATACTCAAAATCAAAGTGAGCTCCCTGATTATTGACCACTTCCATCTGTATTGCTGAAATTTTACAATTATTAGACACATTATCCCCAAACTTTTCCTCTGTTGATCTAAACTGATTGCTTTGTGTCAAACAACCAGATACACACACAACATCTGATTCTTCACTATGGGAGCATGCATGACTTTTATATTCTTCCAATTTCTTTCTTACATGACATCACCTTGGGGTCTCATATCACCAATTTGGTTCTCTCCCTTATTCGGGCAATAGTTTCTATATCGAAGCAAAATCCATTCTAGAAATATACCATGCAAAATGGAGATATTCGTACACCAACACAATTCAAAAGACAAACCAAAATGACTCATTTCAGTCAATGGTAAATTCTCACATTGGAACTAAGAAAAATCCTGGACTGTGCTTTTTCCCTTTGTTCTATGCTATCCTTCCTTTATTTGACCTAGTTTTCATTTTGGTTTCATTAAGCCTAGAATCTCTTTATTTTAAATCATCTATAGAAACCTGCTCCAGTGAGCTCTATAATTCATTGTTATAATTCATCTTCTCTTCTTGTAAATTAGGGAGGGTCTTATCTAGTTCCAAAATTTTAGCAATAGACTTCATGACAAAAGGTCTTTGAATTATTGTATACCCAGATTTGGAGACTCTGAGGCCTGCTAATTGTAATCTAGTATTCCATCTCGAAGAAAGTTTTTCATTCCTTAGGCACACAAACTTTGGTAACTTTATGCCATTAGACATAGGACACAAGCACTTCACAAACTTACAACTCCAGAATGATGATTACAAGGTGACAGCATCAGAAATCTTCTTCAGTGGATGGATCTCTACTAATTTTATACTTAAAATCCTTCCTATTATGTAACTCAAATTCATCCCTAGCTTTCATTTCATTGACCTCTATAGATTTAGCTTCTTTCCCTCAAGCTTTTAGTTCTAAAATTGGCATCTGACATTAAGCCTGTGTTGCTCTTCATAACTTGAACAAGTTTGGACATTCCAAGAATTGAAAGGGATTCAGAATCATGCTTTCCATCAGACTCTTTTTGTTATTCACAGTAACTATGTTTCATGATATTTGAAAAAAAGTATTTCATGAAGTTTGAGCATGGGCTCATGACAATCATGAAACTACTTTTCTGTGATTTGCACCTACTGCTTGTGAAATCAACATGCTTGTCCTTAGTTATAATGAAGGTTTCACATCAGAATTAATATGTCCCTTTAGCATTATATTTTCTACTTTTGTCATTTGAGCACTTAGAATACACTTTACTATTTTTTATATGTATTTAGAATAGGAAAAATATTGCATGTGTTGGTACATAGTTGTAGGTATTTAGTCATTTCTTAGATCTTTCAAGATCTAACCCACTTTTCCCTATGCAAGAAGATGAAGATTGGGACCTATCTCCAGCCTAGCAACAAAATATATAACCAATCAAAAGTTGAAAAGGCAATGACTGGTTACCTCTAACTCTTCCTTCCTGTGTTATATTTTTCTTTGTTCTCAATATGTATAAAAGGCAGTAGTTGGGAGTTTTTTTCATTTCCAACATTTTTCTATTCATTCCATACTTTGTAAAATTAGAAATTGTACATATTGGTTGATGATTTATACAATGAACATTGTACTTCCTTTTGCTCATGATTTTTCATATGATTGCAAAATGATGAAATGTAAATGAATAGAAAATGAATATTTCCTTCTGCAATGTTACTTGAAGTAAAATTCAGCATATGTAGAATTTTAGTAACAATAATATGATGTAATATAACATAACATAATATAATATAATATAACATAATATAATGTAATCTAATAATATAATATAATATTTCCTATAAACTATACATATTAATTTGTCTCACTTATAACAACCAAAGAGACACATAATTGACCAATGGAATTAAAATCACATTTATCATGCATAGGAGAATCTAGACCTCTCATTCAATTTGAATCAACACCCTCCAATTCCATGTTTTTCATTTTCCCTAGTTTGGTGCCAAGGTATTACATATCTAATATTTTACTAGTAACCTTAATAAGAAAATGACTATGGGTGCCCAAACTAGATATTTTCAATTTTCTAAAAAAAAATTCATGAGATTTTATACTTTGTAGGGGAAATACAAAATTTTGGGCCTAGACTTTCAAAAAGTGTTAAAATCAGCTGATTGGGACTCTTGGAATTGCTGATAGTATAAGGAGCAGCAATTGAACAAAGTCTAAACAAAAGAGGAAGGTGACAAATGAAGAATATATGAAAAAAGATAGGGAAAACCACAATAAAAAGAGACAAGGTGCATTAAATATGAATGAATATGAGCCTATAATAGTAGTTTCCAGTGAAGAGGATGTTGAATTTGAAAATGTGAATCAAGTTAATGTTGTGAATGAAAATATATTCATCAAAGAGGAAAATGTAGAGCTTGAAAATGAGAATGTAGCAATGGAATATAATAGTGATAATGTTGCAAATTGTGAACCTTATACGTGTCCTTATTATGATCAAAATGAGGTTCCTTTTAATGAAGGACAATAATTTAATGACATATGTGGTACATCACCCAAATGGTTAATTGAGACTAATGAAACCATTTTGAGAACATTGGAAGGGAAGAGATCATATAGAATGGTTCAGTTGTGGGATACAAAGCTATATTAACATTATTTTGGCAAAAAAACATTGGTGGAGTAGTGTCAACTTTCTATACAATTGTTAAAGATGCAAAAGATAAGACCTATGCTATCCAAATTCAATATTCATGTCAATAAGAAAATGGAGAGAAATAGCATTATTGTGAAGAGTATTTTTAATGCTCTCAATATCATAGGAAGAACTAGCAAGGAAAAGGACAATATTTTTTCTTATAGGGTTATTACAACTTCCATGGTAAGTCATCAGTTAAGAAAAGCTATATTTATTTGACAAACTTGTGTGGACTTGAACATAAATCGTACAACTTTTAGTAGAATACTTGGAAGAAGAGAGAGACTTGACTACCCTATTCAAACTGATACATGGGTTTATGGTGGGAGACTTCCACATTTTGATAAGAAGCTAAATAATAATGTGAAGGAAAAAATTGCATAATTTTGGGACTCTATTTCAAGAGTGTCACCAAATTCAAAGGATTTTTTGAAGTTGAGAATTGGCAATAAAGCCAACACCCCACATACATTGTTTGGAGGTAAGTCAAACAATGTTGTTCAAACAATTTTGTAAGACAAGTCCAACATTTTATATATCACAAAGAGATTTTTAATCAATGAATCCATTTTATTGTGTGCCACTTGAGATTCAAAATACATGTTGCAAATATCATGTGGATTTTTCTATACAAAATGAACTATTATGCTCCATCAGTTATACTTTGCATACTAATGAAATGTTAGAAATTTGTAGTGCTAATGGACATCCAAAATAATCAAGATCCTTACTAGATCAATTCTTATGTCATAGAGATGATAGTTTTTTTTATAGAAATTATTTCTTTAATGAGAAGCACTCACAATGTGGTGCTTTATCAAAAAAAAGTATATGAAAAATTGAAATACACATTGATAATTGGATGTAAAGGCTCTAGATGTGAGTTGTTTATAAAAAAAAAGTGTGTAGCTGATTTTATTTCAGATTTCAAGAAAAAAAAAAATCCTACAAGTATGCAAGACATAGTCATAGGTCTTAGTGGTTGGATAGGCAATTTACAATGTGTAAGGACCCTTTTTTCTATTAGCACTATTATATCACTTGTTGAATTTGAAGAGAAATACACATTACAGCCCTTAAATGAGACACAATCTCAATATTACAACTCCATTGAGATTGTTCTTTTTGTCCACATAATATATATACTTGCCCCTACTAGTGCAGAAGATAACCAAAAGATAATAATAGAGTACCACTTTTATATGAGAGATGATAAATCTTTCTCTCATATATGAGTTTGTCTAACATTGTTTTGATAATTATTTTGCACGAAGTTCTTGTGAGAACATGACATTTCTATGCATAGACATGTCATTTGGTCAAATAACTACATAGGTCAATTAAAGAATGTTCACATATTTTATTGGTTGCATGGAATGCATGTAGAGAGGAGTATGCCTCATATCTAGGATTTTTTTGAGTTTGTGCATGAGAAAGAGGAGCATGATGGTGTAGGGAAACACGTGAAGTGAGCTCTAGTAAAGGAGAAACTGATGGATTTAGGAGAAAAATTTATTGATGCTCATACCATAGTTTATTGGTGTATATCTACATTATCACGGGGGGGTGGGGACTCTTGATTCAATAGTGTATAGGTTCTTTTGGTTGATTGAGGTAGGATCCTTAGGTGATAGATTGGATTGTACTACAGCAAGAAAAATTTCTAAGATGCATTAATTCCTTTGCTCTGATTGTAGCACATGGACCATTTTGACATGAAAAGTACCTTTCTTTTTCCCTTGTTATTTTTAGTTTGATTGGGATCACTATGAGTCAAGTGAATGAGTGGATATATGGGCTCGACACTATCTTACTCCATTGTCTCACATGTTCTCTATTAGAATTGATGACATGGAAAGTTCAATTAAGTATGTTGATCTACCATATCTTCTTTAGCCATGGCATGTATTTGCATTGTTTGCACCACAATGGAATGATTATAAATCATATTATTGGTTAGCATGTTATGTAAGAGGTAAGCAAAATCTTGCACAACCAATTGTAGATAATATTAGATTCACATATGCTCCTGGTTTAGTTTTTGTTGCTGGAACATGACTGTGAACATACATACTTAGAAAGAATGAAATTACCACATTTGAAGACTATGAAAAGAACAAAACCAATACCATATATTCACACCTTATTATTATAGAAAACGTAAGGTTGTTAAAGTATCAAGGAAGACCAAAAATACAATAATTTTTCCCTATTAGTAATGTTGACCACAAAGCTCTATTGGAAACCCTAAAGCAAAGAGATGACCCTTTAGGAACACTTCACAAGGTAATACTAACTCACAACAAGGCTTCATATGTTTACTATATGCTTAAAACTTAATTTTGTATGTTTATTATATGCCTATAGGTATTTATTATTAAATGCCAATAATATTGACATTTTTTACAATATTGAAATGTAGGTGTCATCAAGAGTAGCAGTGCATGAAGATAGAAAAATTTTAAGGAATGGAACAAAGATAATTCTATGATAGTTTAGACACTAAGATTTTTGGTAGTTGTGTACATAAAATGGTTGTATCGATGATATATGCAAGGACTTTAGTATGCACAATAATGTACATTACATACCTTTTGTTCCATCTACATATTACTTTATATGGAAAATATGTATTCATATTTGTATCATTCAACTATAGTTATGATGAAACCCTTGAAATATTGAAAATATGAACTTGTTGATTCGTTATAATTTTTCATAAGGTTCTCTAATTTGTATTTGTATATAATAGATTTCAATGGTAAATTCTTATTATCATCTATGTAACCATTTAGCCTATTGGTCGAAGGTTAGTCAAAGTGGTCAAGACCATGATAATATTATATAAAGTAACTTCTCTCACTTTAGAGAGGTTCTATTTTGTTTGAATTTGACACAACAATCTTTCTTGATGCCAAAACTTGCAGTGTTCATAAGTGAATTGTGCACCATTGTGCAACTATTGAGTCATCTACATGGCATTGATTCGTCAATGCCATTAGATATAGATGGGTGTGTGAGCCTTAGTGATACCACAATTCCAATCATGAAGAGCCTAGAATGTTTGTGATGACCTCATACTAAAGTGTCCCCAAGGTGCACTAAGCATGTTTGGGAAGAAATATTCTGAGGTTCATAACTTAGAGCTTGTGAGGGGTATCAATGAACTATTAGATGTTGCAAGATCATGATATTGATGTCTACAATAAACTCTCTCACTTTGGAGAAATTCTAATTGATTTGAATTTGGCATAGTGATCTCTCTTGATGCCAAAACTTGCATTGTTCATCAGTGAATTGGCATACCATTGTGCAAGTTTCAAATCATTCATCATTGCATCAATTTTTTAGTGTCATTAGCTTTGTATGGGCAGGTAAAACCTAGTGAGACCCCTTTATCGATCACAAAGAGCCTCAAACCTTCGTGATCACCCCACATTGAAGTGTCCCCAAGGTACACTAAGCTCATTTGGGCAGCAATTTTATGAGGGTCATAATTCATCAATTGTGAGGGGTATTAATGAAATAAAATATGCTAGAGGGCCATGATATTGATGTCTAAAATAACCTCTCTCACTTTAGGAAGATTCAATTCTATTTGAATTTTGCACAATGATCTAGCTTGATACCAAAACTTGTAGTTTTCAACAATGAATTGGTACACCACTACAAAACTTTTGAACCATTCATTGTGGGATTTACTTGTAAGGAAAATTACAAAAAAAATATAATTGTTTCCACATAACCCATAATAGATCTAAAATATATATGCAATTAAACTCCACATGCACGAGAATAGACAACATATCCACAAAAGTGATTATTAGGGTCATAACTCATAGCTCGTAAGGGGTATCAATGAACTATTAGATGTTGTTGAACCATTATATTGATGTCTACAATAAACTCTCTCACTTTGAGAAATTTCAATTTCATTTGAATTTGGCACAATGATCTCGCTTGATGCCAAAACTTTCATTATTCATTTGTGAATTGGTGCACCATTGTGCAAGTTTTAAATTATTCGTCATGACATCAATTCGTTAGTGCCATTAGCTTTGGATGGGTGGTTAAAACCTAGTGACACCCGTTTTTTTTCATGAAGAGCCTCGAACCTTCATGACGGCCCCACATTGAAGCATCTCCAAGGTACACTAAGCTTGTTTGGGAAGTGAGCTTCTGAGGGTCATAACTCATCGATCATGAGGAATATTGAAAAAATGAAATATGCTAGGGACCATAATATTGATGATTAAAATAACCTTTCTCACTTCAAGAAGATTCAATTTTGTTTGAATTTTGCACAGTGATCTCTCTTGATACCAAAACTCACAATGTTCAACAATGAATTATGCAACTTTTGAACCATTCATTATGGGATTAATTTGTAAGGAAATTTTCAACAAAAATATAACCGTTTCCACATAAACCATAACATATCTAAAATATATATGCAATTAAAATCGACATGCAAGAGAATAGACAACATACCCACAAAAGTGTGACATAATATATACCTTGGAAAACCCTCATCAAGGGAAAAATCTAGCCTCCAAAAGCATACATCACCATGTATTATTCAGCAAAAAAATATTGCAATACAACCATGGAAGCCTTCAAAGCCATAGCCACCACCGAGAAATCTATGTGAAAAAGCATGAATCCACACATACCATGACATGCTTCCAACCTTCACAAATGCTCCCTTGGCTAACCTGTCAAGCCTTATCTTGCTCAAATCTTGCCTTTTATCCTTTTGTCTTTCTCATACAACAACTACCCTTGTGATTACTTATATTGTAGCAAGTCCCACAAAACCACCAAGTTGTATTACATAAACCATTTGCTACCTAACACATTGACCCCACATTTAATATTATACATTTAATTTTTTTCCCAATATTAAATAATTACATCAAATATTATCACAATGTTACAATACAACTCATCAAGTATATCCCATAGGAATCTTTACATGTTTCACATCCATCTAGGTGCTCCTAGATGAAACATTACATAATAAAATAAAATAATGCAATATAATGTGGAATACCTATTATCTCAACAAACTCCCACTTGTTGTATACATTGCATAGGGTCAAGTTGTAGCGACATAAATGAACAAGGAAACAATCCATCCCATCTAATCTAGGGTATATTTTTACCAAAAAGTGAAGTATCTTCAAAACTCCAACAATCAGCATTAGATTGAAGTCCTCAAAATTTTGGACCCAACGCAATTCGAATGGATGAAAACAAAGTCCGTACGCAAAAGTTATGGCTAGTCAAAGGTTGGTCAAATTCAAGTATAGAAGTCATCAAAAAGGTGAAAAAATAATCAACTCCAAAGTCGTCAACAATGGATTTCAAAACAAAGATCTCATCGAGAGGTTTCTAGCGGCATTCATTTCGTCAAAATTGGAGTTCGTATGTGAAAGTTATTATAGTTTCAATTTGTTGGAAAAAAGGGGGGTCCCTGATGATGTTAGCATGACATCATCATGCAAACGTGATAGCTCAAATTGGTTGACAAAAGGGGAAAAAAAAAAAGGAAAAAAAGGGCTCTAATGAGGTTTGAACTTGTGACTTCTAACTCCCAAAATTAAGTTGGTGGCCATTGCACAACTAGTAGCATTTAACTTTATAGTGGGTGACGTTATATTTAAACATGTTTAAACGCCAAAGCCATTTATAAAAAAGGTGGCCGCCGGTGGGATTAGAACCCCTGACCGGGGGTCCGTTCAAAATGGTTAATGGCCACCGCACCACTTGTGTGGCTGAGCATATTAATAGGAGATATGCTATATGTTCTTTTAACAACCCGCCAACCTTATGTTAAATAAGGTTTATAGTTTTTTTTTTTAACCCTAATTTTTCCATGAAGCCAAATCTTTAAAAATGGCTAAAGGGTATTTTCGAAATGTAATCAGTTAAAGTCCCTATTTTTATACTTTTTTGTTATAGCCTTATTTTGGCTAATTTATTGCATAAAAAGGAGAGCTTAGGGGCCTTTTAAGAGATCATTGAATAGATGGAGAATTGTTGAAGTCTTGAGCTTGGAGGGAATGTTTTTGAAGGACATCATTTTTCAATCCCGCACACCAGAATGATATTGCTTTGCTTCTAAAGGGATTGATGCTATAACACTGTAACAGATTATTGGAGTTAATCAAATCATTCCCCCTATTGGAGTAGGACCTAGAGATGTAGTCCATACCGGACAAACTCTGAAATCAAATGTGTTGTGTCCCTTTCTCTCTTTGTTCATTCTATCTTTTAATGTTGTGATGTTCTTTATTTCAATTACGTTAATTTAATTTTTTTAAAGTATCAAATTAACTTTTATGTAATTGCTTAGCATTCTCTATAATAGTCCTAGATCCTCTAATTAGATCAAATTTGGTATCAGAGCTTTTGTTGGACTAGCATTGTAGATTTAAATGCTAACAAGATCCAGGTTAAATCAAGGTGAAGGAGACCTTGAGGAATACAATCTTGAGATCAAAAAATGAAGGACTAAACCATCATCACAAATGGTAGACGAAGGTGGTGGACAAGTTTTTCAAGATAAGAGTATCCAGAAGACTCTTCAGAATTTGCAAACAATGGTAGAAGTTTTGGTACAGGAAAGAGAAGAAAAGATGCGAAGACGTGTAGCTCGGAAGGACAAAGGGAAAAATAAAGGAGGTGATCATGATCCACCAAATACACCTCCCTCTTCTCCATCTTCTCCCTCTTCTCCTTCTCCCTCCTCTTCTCCTTCCTCTACCCATTCTGATTCTTCTAATATTTTTAAGGGTGGACATAAGCCTTGAATCTAGTTGGATGTAAATTTTGACTTGCCAAAATATTGTGGGGAGTTAAATGCCAAAAAACTAGATGACTGGATTCAGCAAGTAGAAGTCTACTGTAGAGTTCATAACCTTGTAGATGATGTTGATAGAATTCAGTTAGCCACTCTTTGATTAGGTGGTGTAGCTCTAACCTGGTGGGAGAGTAGGACTCGACATGAAACTTCACAACATGGTAAGTTCAATTTGTCTTGGTTAGAATTTGTAAGTGCCTTGAAGAAGCAATTCTACCCCCTAGGCCATATGTAGCAGTTAATGATGAACTAGCAACACTTTAGGCAAGGGAAAGGTCAGTCTGTCCAAGATTACACCCATGAATTTTGTAAAAAGGCTATTTCATTAAACATCCCATTGTATACCCAAGACACTTTACTCAAGTATATAGGTGGTCTTCATTCTTACCTAAGGTATTCCATCCTCATTCTAAATCCTTGTAATTTGGATGAAGTATGTGTCCAGGCAACACATTTAGAATCAAGGGGTAAGGGTACTTTCATTGATAAGTCTGATAAAAAGCCATCTAAGTCTGAGGAAAAGTCCAAAAGAAAAGGAAAGGGTAAAAAGACAGCAACAGTAAAGAAAGAGGGTGAGAAACCCACATGCTCACATTGCAAGAAAGAAGGTCATGATGATTCTAAGTGCTAGAAGCTACATCTTGAAAAGAGGCCAAAGCGATTTGGTGGAAACAAAGGCAAACAAAAGACTACTGCTATAACTCAACAAGATCTTAGATCTGACTTCAGAGATGAGACAAAGATTTTTGCTATCAGGATTCAAGGTAAAGAAAAAGGTATATCTCTTTCATCAGCTACAAGTTCTTCTAGCATAATTGCAAGTACAAGTAAAAAATCTTCTCTTAAGAATGATAAGCAAAGGAATGAATTATTTCACATCCAGGTTGTTATTAAGCATATTAAGGTTGATACACTATTTGAAACGGATTCTCAAGTTAATTTGATATCTGAAGAAGTTGTTAAAAATCTTAACTTGACTACAACACCTCATCCAAAACCATATCCTCTTGGATGGGTTTGTGATGATGCACAGTTACAGGTGACCAAGCAATGTAAGTTAAGATTTGCTATCACTGCAAACTTTTTGGATGAGGTAGAAGCTAATGTAGTCCCTTTAGATATTTGTGGTCTTGTACTTGGGAGTCCCTATTTGTATGACTGACAAGCTATATTCTATAGGGGGGAAAATAAGTATCATCTCTTGAAAGATAAAATTGAATACATTGTATGGGCACATAAGGTTAAGACTAATCTAGCATTAGTTAATGCTGGTCAGATGAAAAGGTTAGTCAACTCTAGTAAGAATTTTGTGTTGATGATTGTAAAAACCAAAGAAGATGAAATATCTAAGTCATTTAAGGGATGTAATCCAAAACATAAGGCTGAATTGGTCAAAGTGGTTTCTGCTTATGATGACTTGTTTCAGGAACCAAAAGGATTGCCTCCTAAGAGAGAGATACAACATGAGATTCAGTTGCAGCCAGAAGTGCCACTTCCTAATATCGGCATGTACCATTTATCAGTCTTACAGAATGAAGAAATCAAGAAGCAAGTTCAGGAGCTCATCGAGAAAGGAGTTATCCATCCTAGTACTTCTCCTTGTGGTTCTCCTATTGTGTTTTTTCCAAAGAAAGATAGGAGTTGGAGAATGTGCATTAACTATAGGGCTTTGAACAAGATAACGGTAATGAATAGGTACCCTCTTCCTAGGATTGATGATTTACTTGATTAGTTGAAACATGCAATTTATTTCACTAAGCTAGACTTATGTAGCGGATATCATCAAATAAGAATTGTAGAAAGTGATATTTGGAAAACTACTTTTAAGACAAAATAGGGACTTTATGAGTGGTTGGTTATGCCATTCGAGCTTTGTAATGCACCAACTACATTCATGAGAGTCATGAATGATGTCTTTCGTCCTTTTATTGATGATTTTTTCATAGTCTATTTAGATGATATTCTTGTATTTAGTAAGTCTTGGGATGATCATGTAATTCATGTAAAGAAAGTATTTGAAATACTAAGAAAAGAAAAACTTTTTGTAAAGATTTCTAAATGTGAATTCACTAAGACATCCTTAGTGTACTTAGGCTATGTCGTAGGGAATGGTCAATTAAAAGTAGACCCTGCGAAGGTCGAATGTATTATAAAATGGCCTAATCCATGTATAGTTATAGAAGTCAGAAGCTTTTTAGGTGCAGTTCAATATTGGAGGAAGTTCATTACAAACTTCTCTTACATTGTATCACCATTGCATGCGTTAACTAGTACGAAGGCAACTTTTCAGTGGGGAGGTCCACAACATAAGGCTTTCGACACTTTAAAGGAAAAGTTGAGCACTACACCAATTCTAGCTCTACTTGATTTACATCAACCTTTTGAGATTGAGATAGATGCGAGCAGGTTTTCCATGGGAGTTGTACTCATGCAGGGAGGTAAACCAGTCTGCTACCACTCTAAAACTTTTTTAGGAGAAATAAGTACCTATCCTACTTATGATAAGGAAATTTATGCTTTAGTTCAGAGTGTTAAAAAATGGAAGCACTACTTAATGGGAAAGGAAACTGTAATCCACACTGATCACTAGCCACTACAATATTTGCACTCACAATCTAAGTTGCAACAAAGTAGGCACTTTAGGTGGATGGGTTTTCTACAACAGTTTCATTTGGTAATTAAGTATAAGAAGGGTTCCCATAGAAAAGTAGCAAATATGCTCTCTAGACCTCCTATTCAAAATGCTTTAATAATCCTTTAGAATAGTTCTATGGTTCATGAAATTTTTTAGGAACAATATGCTAATGATGAGAACTTTAAGGATATCTATGCAGCTTTAATCCAAGGTAAACATGTAGAAGAGAAAGATTACTATGTGCAGGAAAACTTATTGTACCACTTGGGAAAACTATTTATTCCTAAAGATGAACAAGCACATGTAATCCATGAGGCTCACACCTCTTTGATTGCAAGACATTTTAGGGTAAGTAAGATACTGGCTCAATTACAAAAGTATTGTTACTGGCCTCGTATGCAAGAAATTGTCACCAAGTATATAAAAGGATGTGTAATGTGTGCAACCAGCAAACCAAGTAATAGGAAATTGTGTTTGTACACACCATTACCTATACCATCCTATCCAAGGGAAAGTGTTTCTATGTACTTTATGGGGTGTTTACCTATGTCTAGGAAGGGTCATGATTATTTGTTTGTAGTAGTTTTTTTTTTTTTTTAAAGAGGGGTAAACGCTTTGACCTGGAGCTATGAACCAGTGAGGCCACAAATGGGGGACCTCATCCCCATGAGATTTGAACCTTGATGGCAAGGATAAAAACATAACAACTTAACCATCACAACATGCCACTATTGGCATTTGTATGTAGTAGTTGATCGGTTCAGCAAAATGTGTATTTTAATGCCTTGTAAAAAGAAAGTTACTGCTGAATTGATAGCTCATTTGTACTTTTAATTTGTATGGGTTCATTTTTGGGTTACCTACATCTATTGTATCAGATCAAGATTATCGATTCTTAGGGGAATTTTGGTCATCTTTATGGGGACTCATGGATACCAAGCTGAAGAAGAGTACAGCCTTCCATCCGTAGACTGACGGACAGACAGAGGTAGTGAACAGGACATTTGTGTATCTGCTTAAGAACCTCACGAAGAGGACCAGTTGAATAACTCCAAGTGGGATTGAAGGGGATGCATCCAAGAAAGGAAAGATGGATGGAGATTGGTAAAGTGAGGGGAAAATACCCTCACCTACTTTTTGTGTAATCCAAACTTTCGGTGGTCCGAAAGCTTCTCAATGGGGAGGCTTGATCTAGGGGATATTTTTACCAAAAAGTGAAGTATCTTCAAAACTGCAACAATTAGCATAAGATTGAAGTCCTCAAAATTCTAGACCCAATGCAATTCAAATGGATGAAAATAGAGTCCATACACAAAAGTTATGGCTAGTCAAAGGTTGGTCAAATTCAGGTACAAAGGTCATCAAAAAGGTGAAAAAATAATCAACTCCAAAGTGGTCAACAATGGATTTCAAAACAAAGATCTCGTTATTATAGTTTGAATTTGTTGGAAAAAAAGGGGATCCTTGATGACATCATGCTAACATGATAGCAAAAATTGGTTGACAAAAGGAAAAAAAAAATGAAAAAAAGGGCTCTAATGAGGTTTGAACTCATGACCTCTAACTCCCAAAATTAAGTTGGTGGCCATTGCACAACAAGTAGCATTTAACATTATATTGGGTGATGTTATATTTAAACATGTTTAAACGCCAAAGCCATTTTAAAAAAAGGTGGTTGTCGGTGGGATTGGAACCCCCGACCGGTGGGCCATTCAAAATGGTTAATGGCCACTGCGCCACTTGTGTGGCTGAGCATATTAATAGGAGATATGCTATATGTTCTTTTAACAACCCGCCAACCTTATGTTAAATAAGGTTTATAGCATTTTTTTTTACCCTAATTTTTCCATGAAGCCAAATCTTTAAAAATGGCTAAAGGGTATTTTCGAAATGTAATCAGTTAAAGTCCCTATTTTTATACTTTTTTGTTATAGCCTTATTTTGGCTAATTTATTGTATAAAAAGGAGAGCTTAGGGGCCTTTTGGGAGATCATTGAATAAATGGAGAATTGCTGAAGTCTTGAGCTTGGAGGGAATTTTTTGGAGGACATCATTTTTCAGTCCTGCACACCAAAATGATGTTGCTGTGCTTCTGAAGGGATTGATGCTATAACACTATAATAGATTATTGGAGTTAATCGGATCGGTTCCCCTATTGGAGCAAGACCTAGAGACATAGTCAATACTGGATGAACTCTGAAATCAAATGTGTTGTATCCCTTTCTCACTTTGTTCATTCTATCTTTTAATGTTGTGATGTTCTTTATTTCAATTACGTTAATTTAATTCATTTAAAGTATTAAATTAAATTTTATGTAATTGCTTAGCATTCTCTGTAATAGTCCTAGATCCTCTAATTAGATCACCATCACATCCACCATCATAAATCAAAGTGCACCATCTTGGTACCCAAAAAAAGATCAAAGTATCCAACATCTCAAACATGAATGATCTCACCTCCTATTATGCCACTGCCACCCAACATACATAGAAGTCATCCAAAGAGAAAGTCACCCAACCTGTCACATTAAAAGAGCATAAAATCTTGTACCAACTAAAATGCCAAGCACAAAAAATCTAATCCAAAGGTAATCACATGTATCCATATTTTTCAAAATATCCATAGCTGAAATAGAACCCACAACAAGTGCCAACCCATCCAACTATCCATACCTCCAAAGGTATACCAAGTGAATCTCACAATCATCAACATATCCAATCTATAACCTACAAGAACAACTCTCATAACAAGTCTCCAACACTCTTCCAAGTTCTCTACAACCAAAAAAGGAAAGAAATAAATGAATAATCATGTCATCTCTCTCATTACATACATGAACACTAACTAGTGCTCACAATCTCCAACCAATCTCAAATCCAATGAAAGTGAAAACTGAACATCGAGAAACATAACCGACGCCAAAGAGATACCATGCAAATCATGAAATTTATCATGTCCTTCTACACACACCTCTAGATATAAACTATGCCAAGTAAGATCTCCTCCAAAAAACCCCAATCAAGAAGCCAAAACAACAACCAAACCATACCATATAATCAATCATGGATGTAAGCCTCTCAAAAGAAGATCAAGCTCATAAAACATTCTTAAATTAAGGAATACTCATTCCTAATTTAAGGAATATGCCCAATATAAAACCATCTCCCAAACTCAACCAACATAACAACATATGCACAAGGAGATAACCAATGCTAAACTATCTCTCAAATGAACCCTCCAGAACTAAATCAAGTACAATAGCTCAAGATCCATATCATAAAATACAAGCATAAATATAATGCACCTGAGAGAAATAATGGGTTATACCTCTCAAGTAGCTAACCCCTGAGTAGACCAAGAGTAGGGAATGAGAATGCTCATCAAGATATTCAAGCCTCCAACCAAGACTAATCTAGGAACAATCTGCTCTCAAGTCCATATCAGGGGAATGCCCCTTGGACTTCTTGTTGAAACCATCAACTGTCTCAACAAAAACTTCTCTAATCTAAGAGAAATTAACATCACCACTATCTCTAAGTATCCATGAGCACCTAGAACCTATCAATCCATGCCAATTCCAAATAAAACATAGCAATATCATGAAGTATCCAACTTATGATCAATTTACTCAATACCAAGAAACTAAACAAAGATCAATGTCAAAGTTCCAACCATGGCCTTGGGAACATAAACATGACAACATGATCTAAGCTATCTCAACCAAAGAAATAACATGCAACCTATAAACATACCATAAAATGTCACAACTCTAGATGTGTATCAAGAGTGTACCATGACATAATAATGAAAGTATACTCACACCAGGGATAAGATGTCAAATGAAAGCATAAACCACACCTTTACCGAGAACCTCATGTGTCCTCAAGATGAAACCATCTCCACACAGCATGAATAAAACCATCTCCACATACCATGAAGAACTATCTCAACACACCATGAAGATAACCAAGAACCCCATGAGTTCTCAAGATCTAACCATCTTCACACACCATGAAGATAACAAGTGCATCATGCAAATGTCAAAGATGCTTCTACAACAATAGGATCTAAGACAAACCTCCAACATCTGCAAACACTCAATAAACATATCAATGCCAACAACTCCCACTCAACTATGGTACCGAGTCACCCATAGAATCAAAAAATCCATCTCCTGTATGAAGATCCTCCATGTCTACACTTACACAGCCAAAGTGTTAGTACTAAGTGAAACCAAGATCTCCAAACCAAGAAGATACAAACCAAACCAAGAACTAATCCCACACTACCACCTCATCAATTTCACAAGCTCCCACTAAACCATGTGTCCAAGCTATCCATGATAGCATGATGAAAAAACCATCCTCTAACCATGAGATTCAATGAAGACATTAAATCATCAAATAACTCAAAGTACACATCATGAGCTCCTCAAAAGAAACCAAATAACCATGATCCTCGATCAAGAAGATATACCACCATAACCAAATCAGGAATCCAAACCAATGAACATCAAGGATGTACCTATAAATCCAATTATGTCATGCCAAAATCCAAGGCACCATGATCACATCCATGAATTGAGCAGCTAACTCTCAAATTTTTCAACCTATCAGCATAAAATAGTCAACCATAATCCTCCACCATGATTGTACTTAGTAACAATATCCCATCCCTTCTACATGAAGAGAAATTAGAAAATCATGTGACTTAGGCCATAGACAACCAAAATACAAGCCACCAATCTAAATATGCATCAATAATGAAATATCAATGGGAAAAGACAACCCATAACCAAGCCATAAATGCAACCTATAAGTATAGACTACTTACAACATTGCGCAACTTGTAAACCCAACAAGCCATCATACATATCCAAATCAAACACTAATAACCATATCATCATGATACCAATATGAAATATGAACTGAGTATACAATGACATCGAATCCAAATCTTCAAAGCATATAATTTCATAAACTCACAACGTTACCATAGTCAATATATATCATAAACTGTTCAAATCAATATATCAGCAAATAAACCATATCAAACCTACACCAAATATGAACCAATGTATAGAGCTTTCCAATAGCTTTCTGTTAACTACTCAAAGTCAAAAATCTGACTCGATATGTCCAAGTTATGTCCTAATTTGTGCTCAAAATAAATAACATCTGACTTTAGGACACTTAAAACCTAACAAAATGTCAAAATCACATAATCAAACCTATTCCATGTTGTATTGCTATGAATTATCTTTCTAATGCCTATAAGAAGTTTGAAATCTGATATCCTGAGAAAACATTATTACCATTTTACTAAGACAGTCTTTTTACCATTTTCACTTTTCTTTTCTTTTTGGTGATGAAAATTCTGTCGAATTAAATTTGACAGCCATCATGGGTTGAAACTAAAAACCTTTGTATTTTCTATCAACATGGCCAAACTAGGGCATATTATATATCAAAATTTATGTAAACATTGACTTAGATCCAATGGTGAGGTCTATTTTTTCCTAGGAGGTCATTTCAAAAAGCATTTAAATGAAATATCTAAAAAACCTTTTTGACCAAAAATTTCACATGCCCAAAATCTACCAACATTCCATCATAATAGAAAATCTGAAACCCTCAAATTCACAATTAAAAAACTCATATATCTTACCATTTCTTTTATCCTCTCATGCATTCCCATTGATTTAATCTAGGGTTGCAACAATAAAACCATATCTCTAATACCACTTGTAAGGAAACTTGCAACAAAAACAAAACCATTTCCACACAACCCATAATTTATCTAAAATATATATGCAATTAAAATCCATGTGCAAGAGAATAGACAACATATGCACAAAAGTGTGATATAATATATACCCTAAGAAACCCTCATTGAGGGAAAAATCTAGCCTCCAAAAGCATCCATCACCATGTATTATTCAACAAAAAAAATTGCAATAGAACCATGGAAGCCTTCCAAAGCCATAGCCACCACTAAGAAATCTATGTGAACAAGCACAAATCCACACATCTCATGTCATGCTTCCAACCTTTAGAAATGCTCCCTTGGCTAACCTATCAAGCCTTTTCTTGCTCAACTCTTGCCTTTTTTCCTTCTATCTTTCTCATACAACAACTACCCTTGTGATTGATTATGTTGTAGCAAGTCCCACAAAACCACCAAGTGGTATTATATAAACCATGTGCTACCTAACCCATTGACCCTACATTTAATATTGGACATTTAATTCTTTTTCCCAATATTAAATAATTACACCAAATATTATCACAATGTTTTTTATTAGATAAACAGGTTTTACAAGGATCCTAAAACCCAAGTTGAAACAAGACAAAAGGCTGAAAATAAGAAATTAAAGCCCAGCCAAAGGACAAAGGCCAAACAAAAGGCTAGTACATCAGACCACCAAACAAAAGGTGACCAAAGTGGCATCACGACAGCCAGCAACACAGGTTTTGCCTAGGCTCCTGAAACTCAAATAATATAGGGAAAGAAATCCCCAACCATGATGCACTACAAAGAAAAATAGGCCAAAAGCCAGGGGGCAAAAAAAGGACAACAGACCAAAAATAGGCATGCTTTTCCTTTAGATCCCTTCTTATGAGACCGTAATGCCATATCAAAAGAGGCAGAGGATGGCTTCATCTTTTTTCCTTTTTACTATGGTCCATCCATCCTCCACCAAACCTGCCACCTTCTGCCAACGTAAATCAATAACACCAAAACTGCCAAAAATCCCTGAGACTAGGGAAGAGGCCGCAACAGGAATAACTACATCCAGAGAACAAGATGGAGGAAGGGCTACCCTAGATGAAACTAAAGAGAAGGGCATGACCAAGTTACCAATAATAGAGGTCCTTCCAACCCCCACCGAACTAGCAGCCAATTGGCACTGCAAAACAGCAAGGCCACAACTAGACCCTGGAACCCCAAAAGCTAGGGGAAGAACTGTCGCAGAGGAAATTACAGCAGGAACAGGAGAACAAACAACTACCTAAGAAGGAGCCAGAGAGGTGGCTGCCCCCAAGGCACTAGAAGACAGATTAGCTGCAACCACAAAAGGATCTGAAGGAGGATCCTCCAACAAAGCACCAGAAGATGAGACAGCAGAAACCAAAGATTGATTTGTTACCACCAAAGGTGCCAAAGGAGGAACCATAGCCGAAGAACAAGGAATAGTAGAAGAGACCTTCACAAAAATATCTTGAAGAGAGTCATCTTCCCCTGAAGAGAGGACCTTGTGGACCATGTAGTGATCTTCAGAGGCCCCTTTCCACCAAGAAGGGGGTAGCTTCAGCCTAGATCTACTTGCAGAGCAACTAGAAGCCATGTGACCAGTCTTGTGGCACTTCCTACAGTGGAAGGGGATACCCTCATAGTCAAGAAGGATACCCCACAACCCTAAAGAAGAAGCCATAGAAATCATGTCTAGAAGTCCCTTGGAAACATTGATCTCAACCAGTATGTGAGCATAAGTAGTGTGAAAAACATTAGAAGAAGCCTTATCAATGTAGCAAAAATCACCAAGGGAACTCCCCCCCTCCTCCAAAATAGAATCTACCCAAAGGTGAAGGGGGAGATTCAACAACCTAACCCAGACAGGGAACATATTAAGAGATTCTGTCAATGGGTTGAAATCTTTATGGCAAGGTTTAGCCATCAAGGGATACTTTGAATTCTAGTAGAAGACAAGGTAAAGGATGGCAGCCCTATTAGCAGCAGAAGCAAATTTGACAATGAACAACCCCCTAGGCAAAGGGTAGATATGGGCTGTCACTAAAATTAAGGGGTCCCATTTATAGGAAATCTAGGCATGCAAATCCAACAAAGGAGGCCAAAAACCCTTAAAGAAAAAGATAGTAGCATTGGTTGAGAAGTCAGCTAAATAGCTAGAGATCTCATCAACAGCAAAAGATTGTAAATCAATCTTTAAAGGGTTACTAATCATAATCGGAGACCCCAAGTGCACGGTAGCATGAAGCCCTAGCTTAATAGTAGGTCCACCAAGACCAGCCTCAAAAGTAGCCACATCAGTATAAGAAATGGTTGAACCACCCGCACCAGGTGAACATAACCTTGAAGCTGAAGGGACCTCCATAGATCCAAAAATAGGAAAAAAACTTGAACCTAAACCAAACTCTAGAATAAGAGCAGGACCCATGTTGGAGTCGAGGCTGAAACCAAGAGCAGAGGCCGAGCCGGAGTTAGTTCCAGGCACAGAGGCAGGAATGAAGCCAAGGGCCGAAACCAAAGCCGAAGCCTGGCACAGGGATCCAGGTAGGAGAAATCAAAAAGATGAAGATCCTAACAAAGACACGAACTAAAACTAGTCGCTAAAAAAAGAGCAGAACCAATGTTGGAGCTGAGGCTGAAACCAGGAACAGAGGCTGAGCCAGAGTCAGAACCAAGCACAGAGGTAGGATCAAAGCCAAGAGCCGAAGCTTGGTGCAGAGAGCTAGGCAGAAAAAATCAAAAATATGTAGAGCCTAAAAATGACTCCATTGCTGAGAGTCCATGTAAGACCAGACGCAGAGGCCAGGTCACCCAGGGCCAAAGCCGAAGTTAAAACTTGGCGCCAGGAGCTAGGCAAGAAAAAATTTCAAAAAAATTGCAAAGCTCCAATTATATTATCACAATGTTAAAATAGAACTCATCAAGTATATCTCATAAGAATCTTTATATGTTGCACGTTCATCTAGATTCTCCTAGATGCAACATTACATAATAAAATAAAATAATACAATATAACAATATTATGCAATGTGTGCAACACCCATTATCTCAACATTATTTGTAGACACCATTACCTTTGGATGGGCGGTTGAACCCTATTGACACACTTGTTTTGATAATAGAGAGCCTAGATCATTTATGACCACCCCACACCAAAGTGCCCCCAAGGTGCACTAAGTCTATTTGGGAAACTATCTTATGAGGGTCACAACTCATAGCTTGGGTATCAACAAACTCTCAAATGATATGGGACCATGATATTAATGTCTATATTAACCTCTTTCACTTTAGGGAGATTTATTTTTGCAAAAATTTGGCACAATGATCTCACTCGATGCCAAAACTTGCAATGTTCATTAGTGAATTGGTGCATCATTGCACAACTTTCTAACTATTTGTCATGGCATCGATTCATCAATGTTGTTAGCTATGGATGGGCGGAAGAACCCTAGAGACACCCCTATTTTGACCATGAAGATCCTAGAACATTCATGACCACCTTACATTGAAGCATCCCAAAGGTGCACTAAGCATATTTGGGTGGTGATCTTCTGAGGTTCATAAGTTGGAGCTATTTTATAATATATTTAGGCTAATAATGTCACTTTGGATGCTTTTGCAGTAATTTTGAATCAATATAAGAAAATGTTCTATAAGGGACAACAGAGGCCTAATAAGAGTTTATATGAGGGTTTGAACATAGATGTAGGAGGTAATTTCATTTAAAATTATATTATGTCATTGTGTTAAATATTGTAATGAAATTTTCAGAAATGTCAAAGTTTCTCTCATAGGTTTTTATTAGGTCTTGGTTGTCAAATTAAGGTAAAAATGCCAAGAAAGGCCAATAATATTGTAATTGCTATTATTTTATCAATTTAGACATGTTTAGGAGTATGATAAATTATGAATTGTAATTAGAGTTTTGAGCTCTGACCAAGGGACAAGGTTACTGAATTTGGGAACAAGAGTGGATGTTGAGATTGTAGAGAGAAACCTAGGGCTAGTTGGTTAGACCTTGAAAGTTCATTCAGTGAGTCACCAATGGAAATGTGGTTAGGTGAACCTAGTTTGAATGGTATATCCATAAGGATTTGGCATGATGTAGAAAATTTTATAGGATTCATTGAATCATAGGAAGATATTGGGAAGTTTGGGAATGCCTAAAAATCTTGGTAAAGGTTGTGGGTTGAAGAAGGACCAATTAGTTGATTAGTTGCAGAAGGAAATGTAATTGGCATTAATAATCGATAAAATAATGTATTGGAGTTCTTATAACCATTTTGGATATATCAAGAGGTCAAAGAAAATAATAAGACCAATTTGATACAGAGTATCATGAAAACCCATCAAACTTGTAGGATCTTGTTGTTCCAATCACCCTAATCATACATCATATTCACAAGTTAGAATCCATAAACCATGTTCATTTTCATTATCAAATAAATATCCTCTATTACTATACTAAATCAATCAATCAATACTAAACACATATTAATGTAATACAATATACCAAAAGTGCAGATTTTCCCCATGGTTCAAGGATGATTCATGGTCAAACCCTTGTTGTGTGCTTCAATACAACGGGTTTCATTATAGAATTTACCAAATCTAGTTGATCTCTTGTTATTGGTCATTAAAAAATATATAACTTGGTTTTAAACAAAGTTAGTCCATAATTATTTAATTCCAAAAAAGTTCTATGATTTTTTGATCCATTCTCACGAAAATTAATGCATGGGAGTTGAGACTACATGTGATTGATACGCATGTGCAAAAAATCACAATAGTATAATATATGAAAATACATAGTCATATACAAATATTACACAAATATATGTCAAAATATACATTGATATACAAAATTTGGTACATGCCATCCAAATATGTCTCTAAAATAAAATTGCATATGCCATCTCAAAATGTGTCGCAAGGCATGCCTAAAAAACTATAATATCCTATGTAACTGGTAGATCATTAAAATGAAACCTTTTTAACGCAGTCTCTAGAATCATTATTTCTTGTATTAACAAAAAAGAAAAAATCCAAGTTAGACTAGGTAATTTAAATTATTTGTACATATCAAACTAGAATTTATTCAAATGCATATTGATAAATAATATAATTAAAAAATTTAGAATTTCATTTACGTCTCACCATGTCTTCCTACGGCGGTCGACAAAGAAGGGACCATGCCACCTCTGACCAGGGATTTTTTTAGTGGTGATTAGTCACCAATTGGTGAATATGTCCCGATCGGCTATAGAAATTGGCGAAAAAAAAACTATATACTAGTTGACTGGTTCGCCCAAATTTTATAAAATACTCATCTAGTGGTCGGAACGTTCGCCACTATTATTACGTAATTTAAGTTTCGTAGTCGAGTTCTTCACCCATATTTCTCTTTAATGTTTACTCTTATTCGCCACGGAATTAATTGATTGTCTCTTTGGACGATCATCATTCGCCAAATTCCCATTTTCCTATGTGAAATTTTTATTTGTCCTAGGACCCAATTCACCATGCATCACACACAATGGGGTCACAAATTCCTGCCCTATTCACCCACTCAATTACTTGAAATTACGTGGGCTTTGCCAAATATTAGTTCTTATCATATGTAACGGTTGGCCCATTCGCCAAAATGAAAACGATTTATTTCTAGTTGTCCATTTAAGACATGAGTTTCATTATTGAAACATGCCAAAAGAAGGAGCCTTCTTCATAGTATTGCAATCAGTAGAAAACCAAAATGACTACAACTACGAGTCCATAGTATTTTATTGCAGCCTTAATTTGATGGAGATGTCACAGTCAAATTTAAATAGGAAGAGGAGTAGGACTAATGAAGGTGGAGATGTCCAAGAGAGGCCAACGAAATGAAAAAATATATCTTCATACTTTGGCGGGGGTAGACACAACAGTCTTGGTCAAAGTAAGGAAGGTACATCATTAGAGGAGCCTGTACAATCTCAACCGACACAGGAGTCCATTCAGCAAATTGGGGAGCCTAATAAATCTGGTGACGGAGTTGCAGAACTTGATATCTCTAATGAAGATGACCTTGAAGAAGAATATCTAGTAAATAACCAGTACCAGGATGAATCAATCGACTTTGGTGATGATGATGGTGCAATTAATAGTAACAGTGACACTAAAGGGAGAGGAAAATCGAAAGAAAAAATTGATCGTCATTGGGAGATGGCCAGGAGATTTAAATTTGATTAGGCAGCAAAGTATCCATTCATTGAGCCCATGGACAATCCAATTGTAGGTGAGCCACCAGTAGAATGCAGATGTGCAATTTGTAGTTGGAAGTATAAAAAGAAAAAGCGGCTACAGCTTAAACTAGACACCATAGAGAAACATGTTGGTAAGATTTACGAAACCTCAATTGTAGATGGTAAGAAAACAAAAGTGGTAAGATATAAAACAAAGGAGCAATGTCAACATAAAAGGAATTCTGAAGAATATTATATGTTTCAAAAATTTCAGACGAAGCCTGGTGAAGTTCAAGGTTCTATTAATGTTATTTTTGCAAAAGCAAGTGAAGTAGAAGAATGTGGAAAAGTTCTTCAATTAAGTAATGTTTTCTATATTTTGAGCAGAGGGTGTCCAATGACAGACTATCTAGAAATGAGTGATTTTTACACTTTCTGAAAGTTCCTAACTATCTTGTCAGTCATTGGTCGATAAACAATGGATGGGAATGGGCAAGTTGTATTGCACAGGTTGAAATAGAGGATGTACAGAGAAAAATAAAAGAGTCAACCTTTATTGTATTGTCCTTAGACGAAGTTACAGCAATAGATAATACGTCATGGGTATGCATGCATGTTTATACTGTACAGAATAATGTCTGCCAACCACATCTACTATTTGTTGCTAAATTGAGAGACAATGTGATAGTAGAAACTTTATTTCAATTAGTAAAGAGAAATTTAATTGAATATGGAGCTATGGATGAATTGACAATAGTGAAGAAGTTGGTTTGTGTTGGAGAGGATGGAGCTTCAGTAATGCAAGGTCAAAGGAATGGTCTTTGCACAAAGATGCAGGCTTCTTGTTCACCATATGTCGTTGCCATTCACTGTATGGCCCATAGGATGAATCTTGCTTTTAGAGTTGTGAAGAAGTTTCCTTCAATAAACAAGGTTGAAGATTTAGTAAGAGAGTTGTATGCATATTTTTGTCGAAGTCCCAAGCATTTTAGGGAATTTTAGCACTTTTCTGATGGAATTACTGATGGAAACAAGCTTCTAAAAGATGTTGATACCAGATGGATCTCTTTGGATGGACCAGCGCATCAAGTATTTTTTGAATATCAATCTTTGATTGGACTGATGTACTAAAATCGGGACAATGCAAAAAATCAGAGATGTGGCGACCTGCTTCGGAGGTTAAGAAATATAGAGACACTTTTGACTTTGGCATCTCTTCTTCCCATGCTAGAAGAAATGAGGTTAATTATGAAAAAATCCCAGCAAAGAGCCATGTATATTACAGAATATGCTCAGCTGCGTAAAATGTCATGCCGAGCCCTACATAGTCTCTATCGTACTGACCTAAATTTATTCGATGATAGATTTAATCACTGGCGAAAACTAACAAATTTGGAAGATCCTAATAATTATTTAAAGATCGTTGAAAATGGAAATTTATGTGTTTGTGTAAGGGGATTTCAGATACCAATGTACTACAGTGCCCCAAAGAAGCAAGCTACAAGAGTTACAAGGGAAGAGTTTACCAAGATCGTCGAGTCTATAGCATCTACTGCAAGGGACAAAGCCTATAGAGTTTCCTCTGAAATAATATCATGATTCCCATATGATCAACTACTTGAGGCCATGGCAATTGTGTTTCCTCAATATTGGTCCTTCAACAATAAGGAAGATTATCATAGAAGGTTGTTGATTTTGATAAAGGAATTTTGCAAATCTATAGAATTCAATGGAGTGACTATCAATAGAATATTAGATGAGGGTCTTCTTAGACAATAATCAGGCACCTTTGTAAGGACCATGAAGCATCAATATCAATTAATTCATAACCCACGTGAAGAGGGCTCAGCAACAAAGCTTTGGACAGAACTAAAACAGAGCACATTGTTGCGTGAAGAAATTTCAAAGTACTTCAAGCTTGTTGATCTATGTCAAACCATGATATTGGGTTCAGTGGAGGATGAGAGAGCTTTCAATGCTTTGGGCTTCCTAAAATCAAAGCTAAGAAACAAACTAGACAAGAATTTGGAATCATACTTGAGGGTATACACATCTAGGTATAATGTCAATAATTTTCCTTTTCAAAAAGTATTGGAAATTTGGAAGAAAAGATGCAAAAGAAGAAGGGTGGGACTGGGCAACACCATTAACCAATCTCCTACAGTGACTCCAAGTGGGACAAGTACAGTTGGCAGTGGCACTGGCCATGGGATTGGGAGTGAACTTGAAGTTGAAGAAGACACAAATAAAAATGAAGAGAACAATGAAGCAATTGGACTACCAGAATTGGATGATGATGACGACATAGAGATGAATTGGAAAATTTAGGAAATTTTTGCTAAATTAGCAGTGGCAACCAATAGGTATTTTTTGAACTTATTAACTACTATATGATATCCTATCATTAAATGTTCATTTTAGAAAAGCAAGAAATTAGAATGTACTATGTTTCATCATTAAAATTTGAGAACAAAGAGTATTATTACTGTAGAGTGTAGTTTATATCATGTCATCAATGATCATTCATATTTGAATTTGAAATTCTTGAATGAAATTTTGTTTTCTATTTTATTCATTTATTCAACATACATTGAATTGGAAAACATGAAAATTAGATAGAATCGTAGATTCAGTTCCACAATTAATAATTATTAATGGTTTTCATTTGCAATATTCAGCTAATATGGTACAATTCTTGTAAGCCAATGACCCTGAATTCCCTTTTATAGAAACAAGGGAGCAACAACAACTTCAGGTCGATTTGCCTAATCTAAAGTCTCAAAATCTAAATCAGTAAGACATCTACAAGTCTACAACATCTATACAACTTTAGTTGTACATTTCTGCATTTGATAGGTCGATTTAGTAAATTAGCAATTTTAGCATAGGCAATAGCATCTGCAAGACTGCAACATTGATCCTATTCAAAAAACAAAGTTCAAACTTGTTACTTTAAACTCAATTCTAGAGTCTAGACTGTAGCATGAAGGATAATATGAAAGATATTCATATATAGTAAAGATATAGAGATGATTGAAACTGAAAGTACTTTCACATACAGACTATAAGTTTCTGTAGTATGCTCCATTCTTCTTCGGTTGGAAGGGAAAAAATTTTGATGTTATGGTAAATGACCTGCATTCTCATCAGCATTCCATACTTGGAAGAGCGAGTTTCAAGCAATGTTCGTTCCACTAGTGCATGCAAATTTTCCAATGTTTTGATGCACTTTGCAATGCCTTCATGAGTTCTATCCTGAGGAAGGTTGCCTAAATCAGAGGTTATTTGGTCCTCCAACTTTTGTTTGTAAACTTCTCTTCCAACGAAACTCGTTGTTCAGAAATTAGGTCCAGAACTTGGTAAACCAAGAGATATCAATTTTGTTGTTTTATTGTTCATCTTGGCAAGCTTTGGCCCAAATAAAGCAAGAACTTCTTCTGCTTCTATTAGTTTTTGACATTTATGAAATACAGAGGTCACCTTTATTATTGAACCAATGCGGTCCTGAATTCCCTTGCTTGCCAAATGCCTATCAGCAGTGCTGTTGATTTCTTCCATAATCCGCTTTGGAGTTTTTTGTCTCTGACCAAAACTTTTGTTCTCCTCAAGTTGCTCTTTCAGCTTCCCAAAAACATCTATAAGAGCTTCGTAGATTTTGAACCAATCACACAACCTATCAGCAGAAGTCTTTATTTGCCCCCAGAAGTAATTTTTTATTTGCTTTACTATATTATTTACATGGTCATTCAAGCCGTTTTCATATTTTTTAATAGTATCATTTGCCTTCTTTAGGTCTTCTTTCATTTCTGAGTACTGGTGTTCACTATGTTTTCTTATTTGCTCTACTTTATTTTCCCACCCTTTTGCTTTCTCTTCCCACTGTTTGTTTTTTTACCCTCTCATTTTCCAATTCTTTATTTAACTTATTGTTTACATTTGCAGCATTCTCCAAGTTTCTATATAACTTTGTTGAAGAGTCTTTTTCATCCTGAAGTTTTTTTCCCATTTTTTCCAAATTTTCCCTCAGAGTTTTCAGTTCTGCGTCCATTTGTTCTTGTTGTTCAATTGCTTCTTTAGAGCCAAAGGATGAATTTTTTATCCTTTTCTCTAATTCTTTGCACCTATTTACTGCTACTTTCTCACTTGCCTTTACATTTGCCAGGTCTACCTTTAACTTATCTATTGTGCCCTAAAGCTTTCCTTTCTCTCTCTCCAACTTCATCACTGAACTGTAGACCACTTGGTTGGTCATTTTGGACACATTTATCTTGTCCACATTTTTAATTTTGGATAAATCCATTTGGAGGGTGCTAACTTGAAATTCAGATGGATCTAACTGACTCTCTGGTGGATTGTTATCTCTAGCTAGGGGCATAACAACCATTAATTCCATCATATCTTTATCTGGGTCATATGTGGGAAATAACCTGTTGGTTGCAGGGTCTACATCATGAGCTGTAGAAATTGCTTCCATCTTCATTGTCTTAATATTTTGTCTATTCTTGTTTTTTGATTTTTCATAGTTAGTTACAAATTCATTGTAACGAAAATCAAGATTTTGTGAGACAATTGAATGTTTGAATGGTGAAATAGCAGTAGCACTTGCTCTGATGTACGAGCTTCCACCAATACCATGAGGATAACCAACACCTAGACCCATTAGTGGGGTTTGTGGACTGTTCTAAGGGTTTTTTCCTGAAGGATGGGAAATTGTTGGACTCACACTCACCATTGGCATTTTTGTACTAGTAGTAGTACTACTACTAATACTTGTCATAACCTTCTGCTTCTTTACACTTTCTTGATCTCCGGGACCAATTTTTTTTTGCATCTATATACAATGTCCTTTTCAGACCACTAGTTGTAGTTGTACCCATGATATCTATAGCTATGGGAGTGACAGTTGATTCGGATTGAATTTGAGTGCTTGGAAGTGGAACTGTAAGTGAAGCAGGAACAAATTTAATTAACTGAGATGAATCCAATGTGGATGGAATTGACTGAGTTGATGATTGATCTCCATGCCCAAGGCCTAGTTTCTGACCATGTTTTGGTGCTACAGCTGGTGGTTGAGGTGGTAACCAAACCCCTTCTCCACTAGGACCCAAACCACCATAACCTTGGTAGCCCATTTTTTCTACAATTTTTGCCCCTTTGCTATATAGAAGTTTGGTGGATGCATCAACTCCTCTCTGAATTTGTGTACTCCATGAGGGATTAAAAGAATCCTGGTCATCATAATCATCATCAGTATCACTGTGATGTGCTTCAGGTGGATGCTCCTTATTCCACAATTCGTCAAATATTGTATCCTCTTCAACCTCATCAAGATCTAAAGAGGTCTTTGGCTCATCGAGATTCTTCCTCATTTCCCAAAATTGAGAATTTTTTCTTTGACTCCATCTAGCATCTATACAGTCATTCATTAGATCTTTTGGAATAGGTTTTGTAGATGGTTTATCATCTTTCTTGTAGAAATTGGACAATGTCATGCCCTGCACTTTTCCTTTCTATTTGTGCAATGCCATTATTTGTGATGACAATTCCTGTATTGACATATTATTTTCAGCAGAATATTTCTCCATCTATTTTTTGACCTCCTCCAAGGAGTCCATGTTTTTAAATTTTTCAATCAAAGGCATACTTTCATGTTGATATTTGCTTGCAGAAGTCTCAATGCCCTTAAGCCTTGCTCCAATTATGTTCAGTGGATCATACTGCTAGTGACTGTCAACATCAAATCGAAAAATTAAAAAAAAAGGCTTCTGCCACTTTGAATCCTCTTCTCTCAAATGTGAACCCTCCAAAGGAGAATGGCAAGGAGGGAAATATTATTTTCTTTTGCTTACCATGAAAGAGTACATCTGTGCTTTCCATTTGTTGTACATATTCCAATGCAAATACCCTCTCTGTTACATGTATTGGAAGTTTTTAGGTTTCTACCCATGAACCGTAAAACCTTAACACAGTGTATTCTTCCATTAAGTACCAGTCAACCAATTGTAGTTCACTTCTGAGTTAAATGCAATTTCTACAAGTAATAGGCAATCTAGGCATTGGAGTGCCTATAATTTTATGGTACATTGGTGCCAAAAAGAGGTCTACAAAATTGTTGTAGTTCCTTCTGTTATCAATCATCCTTATCTGAGGTGTCCACTCATATATTGGATTTTGGCCTTGAGTCTGACTGCAAAGCTTGTTTGCCTCAAATAATGCACGATGCTTTGCTAGGAGAAGATAGCACAAGTAGGTTGTGAATCTAAATGTCTTCTTTGAACCTCTTTGAATCATTATTAATTGATCTTGCATGCAACGAACGATGTGCTCAATATAACGATATCTTACTGGTTCTTTTTAAAAATGAATATGATAAAACATTTCAAGAATTTTGGCATGCACTTGTTTGTTACTATCCAATCCCAAACAAAATGCTAGCAAGGAAATATTGTCCTATGCCCATGGCACAAAAAATTCAAAATCATAAGGAGGCATGTGATTTGGACTCAACCTACAACCGCTTGTTATTCCTTTAATATAAGAATCTCTCTGTTCTGCATCTAATTTTTCATAATCATCTGCCAGCTTTCCCAGGTCAATATGTACGTTTGACTATTGTTGTTGAAACCCTAGGTTCAACAGACTAGCAAATTCACTCTCAGTTATGGACAAAATTTCCTCTTGAGTAATTTTATTCACAATTGCTTTTCTATTTTCATCATAATTTTTGGTGCAGAGCATAACAATTTTTGGGCAAAGGAATACTTGAGGTAATGCCATGTGTGCCAACCCAGCTGCCCACGGTGCAATTTTACTTGCAATTGCATTTACACTAGGGTTAAATGAACAAAATTTTGAAGCCTTATTTGGATCGTTCCACTTGTTTTCAAGTGCAAATCTTATCTCCATTATACCCTTATTTCCATGAATAACAGGATCATGTATATCATGGAATAAATCACTGAAACCTGGTGTTTTAAGCATATTGTGGAATTTTGTTATTTTGCCCATGTTATTCTTGGTTTTTGTTTTGCCCATCGTGGTAAATATTTAAACACAGCTACAAGCCTACAAGGGTGATTCAAAATTAAAACCTTATAGACTAAATTTTTTTATATAATATAAACAGTAAAGTTGTAAATTTTAAAATGCGAGACGTAAATTTTCAAGATTTTAGTAGTTACACTTACCCGTTCACATTCACGTTGCCCTTAGTTTTGATTTTTGCAGAGAGCTGAGAGACTGTAGTTTGTTGCTTTCCTCGGACCACAATCCTCAACCTTGAAATTAAGAATCCGTAACTTTGTTGCGCTATAACTTTGTAAATTGTAATTTGTAACCCCTTTCTAATTTTTAAATCTGCAGACAATGTATAACTGCAAAATTAATGAAACTTAACGCGTCAAAATTGTACAATCTGTACTCTATAGTCTATAGTCGTCACACTTGTCACACAGTACACTTTCAGTTTAAATGTGAGTGGAATCATGGACCACTAGTGTTACCTAACCCGTCATAATGTATTAATGTCATTCATAACGTCACTGTTAACTGTAAGTGAAATGTGATTATGTCAATGTGTTAACTGAGCAGTGACAAGTGTCATGATTCCAGGACGCATTTGAAATGACAGGGTTTCTTTTTCCTTTCATCCCAAAACTCAACTTCGGTCGTTGATCTATAACCATCCAACAGCACCGGTGAATGGTGTGGTGGCCCCGTGGGTCGTGGGTCCCACTCCCATTAAATTACGAGTATAGTTAGCATATTATTAAATTATATAACTGCAATGATGTATATTAATTAAAATAGTAAAAGGATATATAAATAAACATTATAGTATCATGCTAAATTAAAATTAGATGACATCCTAAAGAACATTTATCATACCAAAGATATTTATCAACTAATTATACATGAGATATAGATAAAATTGTATAATTTTTTTTAAAAAGAGTTAAATTGATTAATTTCAATTATTAAATTGTTTTATATATCTTGTTCAAGTGATAATTTTATTCAATTGCAGAAGCTGGACAATATTCTTGAGGTTAAATATAATGCATAAAAAAACATAAATTAATTTTAATATAACATTTATGCTTTAAAAAAACAAAGCACACTTATAATAAATAAAGTTGATAATATACCAAGCTAAATAATTTGAACTTTATTAAAATTGATACAAAATTAATATTATGTATTTTAAAGTATAAATTAAAAATATCAATATAGTAAAAATTATATATGTTAAATAAATGTATAATCTAATAAAATTATTATTTATATATAAAATAAATAATAAAATAAAATTTATTAAAAGCATTGGTTTAGATATGTAAAAATTAAAATAATTAAATTCTAATTTAAACTTATATACAAATTAAAATTAAAATAAATATGAAATTAAACTATATAAAAAATAATTTTTGAAAATTGACAATTTAAAAGAGTTCAAATCTCTATATTTGAATAACATTTTACAAATAGAGGTGTTGAAAAAAAAATTGTATTTTTAATGAAGATTGTATTTTGAAAATTTAATTTTTTTAATAAACTAAACTGCAATGGTATTGGTAATTGTCGATAAAAAACTTTCAGAAATTGGTTGTACAATTTGGGAAGTGGTGTGTGGTTAGTGGTAGCATTTAATTCTTTTTGGGTACACTGTACTCTGCAAACAATGTCGCTAGTCTAGCACATCACAGTTTGTGTGGTTAGTGGTTGTACTAGCGAGAGAATGTCGCTCACTGACATGGAATTTAATTCTTTTTGGGTACATTGTACTCTGCAGACAACTTACCTTGATACGTTTCAACATTTCGTTGACTACCTCGACTATTCTTCTTCCTTCAAGAAATGTTGGCCAAAATTAAACCTTAGCCATTGATCTTGGATCATCAGACGGTCTGAGTTCTCAAATAATACATTTAACATAACTTTTCGAAAACCATTCGCCATAACAAATAAATTAATTCAATTATTTGGAAAATAATTTTGCCATTTTTTTATAAAAAAGCTATCGGTTATTAAAATATTCACCAAGGAATATCCATATTTCAAAACATAATTTGCCATCAATATTAATAATTTTATTAAAAACAAAAATTATAATCGCTATTATTTTATAAAAATTGTCTAAACTTTTAAAAAATTCGCCAACACTAGTAATTTTTTTTCACGCAAATGACATGTGATTCGCCACAATTTTATAAATTTTGGGAGGGGGGGGTTCCTTAAAGTTATCCCTGCCTCTAACCTAAATATGTTTGTATGGTTGTTAGATTTAACTACTACTTAACCTATAAACTTATTAATGATAGAAAATTTAATTAATAACATAATGAAAAATTTAAATTATAATTTACCTCAAGTGATCCTCCTTTGGAAGTGTCAAATGGGTCATCAAAGATACAAAGATTTACCAATTCTACTCTATCGCATCAAGTGTTTCCTACAATAGTATAAATTATAGTTGTTACTATCATGAGAATAATTTATTTATAATACAAGAAAACTATTATAAGTAACAAATAAATGATAAATGTACATACAATAGGGCTTTGGCTATGAGTGGAATATTTGTGGCTTTGTGAGGATGAATCTACATTAGTGCATCATCAATGGCCATCCCCTGTAAAATAAACAATGCAATAAATTTCATTAGTAAAAACAAGTGACAAGTATATATATATAAATTTAATGACTTTAAGACACCTAATTACCTTCCCATTTTCAATGAAAGGTAGCACAACCCCCTCACATTGTCTCCTACTAAGAGGTGAAAGTTGTAAGGGAAAGAAGATGGGAAGACATGTATAATTCAATTTCAAAAAGGAAAGTAATGAATAATAAAGTAGTATATACCATGGAGGTCTCAAGGATAAATGAATTAGTCATAAGCACAACATCATCCACCTCTCTCATCTCCTCTTTTGTCATTATCTAAACATAAAGGAATCGCATACATGTACATAATTGTGAAGTTATTAAAATTACTTTAATATAAATATTGTTTTTAAATTAACATTGTTGTTATAAATCAAACATATAGACTTATCATAACAGAAGGCATCCATGGCCTTGCCTGCCCCTAGTCCTCTTAAATAGGAGTTGTGTCTATCTCTGCAATAATGTTTGTTGTATCATTGTCCCTAACTACAAACTGAAACTCACCATCACTAATGGGACCAAGGAAAATATTCTTGCACATTATGAAAGTTTGGGACACACAAATTTGTGGGGTACTACTGATGTACTAGTGCCAACATCATCAACAAAAGGATGTAACAATGACCTTGCTTTCATGACTAGTAGACCTCTCAATCTATGAATGGCTCTAATAGACTCTGAGCTAATCTTAGTGATGGTAATAGGATGATGCACTAGAGGGGGTGATATTAGGAGCAGTGACATATGTGGTAGTTCTCCTCTACTAGGAAAATAGTTTGTCATGTGGATCTCCTCATCCTATGCCTTGCTCCAATAGTTTACTTTCTTTCCAAGAAAAAAACTCAACATACGTCTTTCTCAAGAAATAAAAGGGCACCTCCATATTTTTGTGTAGTGGTTTGTCAAAAACTATCCACAAGTGATCCCAAAAAAGACTTAATGGCCTCATTGGTGCACCATTTTATTCATAATTTTGGTTTCTTTTGTCAACTTTTTTTCCAATATTGGGGTCAAAAAATAAGACAGCTAAATCTTCTTTACTAATATCAAGGATTGCAACCCCATCATAATCTAAGTCGTCATCAAATTGGTTGTGCCTATGATCATGCCAATGAAGAGTTGCATCATGTTGTTCGATAAGGGTCTTAATATTACCCACAATAATATTGAGTATGGATAACATACGAAATAATGCAAGGATATTTCTATAAGACTATTGAACAATGCTCTATTGATTTAGGTTTTCTTTTATTAAATTGTCAATGCATGGAGGGTTTGCGAGGGTAGTAGTAAAAGTTAGTAAAAGTTGTTTTTGTTGTATTGGTGTTATAATTGGGAGAAAAACATCAACACAAATTGCAAATCACTTTTGGATTTTTTAGACTAGTCTAGGGATTATCATACAGTCTTTCACCTTCAAGTATTCCATGGAATAGTTCGAGCAAGCTATTAATAATGAAACATCTACATGTATTCAATATATACTTTCATATATATTACTTGTCATGAACCATCAGAATATGCACATTAGATTAGACATTACACCTACCAATTGCATTTGCCTCAATTTTTTTTTTTAACTTTATCAATTATATTCTTCTCAAGGGTATCTGCAGGATCATGGTCAACCAAACAATGGCCTTAAGTGGTAGTGAAAAACTAGCAAATCAAGGTTATGTTAACTTGACACAATTTTAAAGTAGTTAAGGGCTTTATATCAAAAAGTTGTAAGAAAAGGATATGTTGGAAATTGAATGTAGTTTCTAAACTACTAGACCTTATCTAGAGAAAAAATGATTTGATTTGTCAAAATTTAGGATTTTAATGCAATACTACAAAAATTTTAGAGCGAAAACAAAAAGTAGGTGTATGTGTGACCACCTTAATCAAAATCAAATGATAATATTTTTTAATATAATTATAGATATAAAAAGTAGACTTATGCTCGGATGTGACACATGTTTTTGGGTATTTTTGTTCCAAATAAATAATTAAACATAAATTTTCTACTGTAACTTTTTTAGAATAAAAAAACTCTCGTGCCTGACCACCTTAACTAATTGAAAAATTTACAAAATTATTTTTTTGTTTTTTTCTTATACTAGTTACAGCATAGAATGTGACGCAACTTTTGGATTTCAAAAATGTTATACCATTTGAAAGTTATAACTATTTTTCAATCAATATGTCAATTAGCAATTTACAAACATCTTCATTATAAATAAACTAATAAATACTTATCGAACTCAGAATTTAACAGCAATTATATAGATGGAATCTTGAGTGTTATAAAAAACCCATTTTCATTTTATTGAATTTCAATGAAAAAAATATTGTCAGATAGATACTCGAAGTTTGATTGTCACTAGAACATGTCTCAAACAAATTTTTTGAGTTGACCAAAGAGGTTTGGTAAATTTTGGCAGCAAAAATAAAATTTCAGAAATTGATCACCCAAATTTTGGAGGGAAATAAATTTGGCAAGTGTAGGAAATCAACAACTATTGTATATTATTATATATTAGTATATATTAGTATATTATTATTATTAAATATAATATAGTAATATAGATTATTATTATTATGTAATATAGTAATATATTATTATTATATTTAATATACAGTCATATTATTATTATTATATAATATAGTAATGTATTATTATTATTAAAAATAATATAGTAAAATATGATTATTATTATTAAATATAATATAGTAAGATATATTATTATTATTATTATATAATCTAGTAATATATTACTATTATTATTATATAATCTAGTAATATATTATTATTATATTTAATATATAATCATATATTATTATTAAATAATATAGTAATGTATTATTATTAATATAGAAATGCGGTCGTGAACCCCATTCGACTCATTGAATTGTGGCATGTGTCTCTAAGGGTCCTAGGACCCCTACGGACCTATTTCATTTGTTCGAATGGGTCAAAAGGGGTCATATGATAAACTATGACCTCTTTCAACGCATTTTATGACAACATATGTCCTTAGGGGTACTAGGACCACTAGAGACCTATTTCATTTGTTTGAATGGGTTGAAAGGGGTCATAGGATAACCAATGACCCATTTCTACGCATTTCATGACAATATATGTCCTTAGGGATCCTAGGACCCCTAGGGACCTATTTCATTTGTTCGAATGGGTCAAAAGGGGTCATAGGATAAAATATGACCCATTTCAATGCGTTTCATGACAACATATGTCCTTAGGGGTCCTAGGACCCCTAGGGACCTATTTCATTTGTTTGAATGGGTCGAAAGGGGTCATAGGATAACCTATGACCTATTTTGATGCATTTCATGACAAAATATGGCCTTAGGGGTCTTAGGACCCCTAGGGACCTATCTCATTTGTTCATATAGGTTGAAAGGGGTCATAGAATAACCTATGACCCCTTTCGATGCATTTCATGACAACATGTGTCCCTAGGGATCCTAGGATCCCTAGGGACCTATTTCATTTGATTGAATGGGTCGAAAGGGGTCATAGGATAACCTATGACCCCTTTCGACACATTTCATGATATAACATGTCTATAGGGGTCTTAGGACACCTAGGGACCTATTTCATTTGTTTGAATGGTTTGAAAGGGGTCATAGGTTTGACCCATTTGAACAAATGAAATAGATCCCTAGGGGTCCTAAGGCCCCTAGGGACATATGTTGTCATGATATGCATCGAAAGGGATCATAATTTATCCTATGAACCCTTTTGACCCATTCAAATAAATGAAATAGGTCCCTAGGACCCCTAGGGACATATGTTGTCATGAAATATGTTGAAAGGGCTCCTAGAACCCCCTGGGGACACATGTTGCAATTTAATGGGTCGAATGGCGCCATGGGCTACAACCCCATTACTATATAATAATAATATATGATTATATATTAAACATAATAATAATCATCATATATATTACTATATTATATTTAATAATAATATTCATATTTTACTATATTATATTTAATAATAATATATATTAATATACAATAGTTGTTGATTTCCCATACTTACCCAATTGATTTCCCACCAAACTTTGGGTGATCATTACAGGTACTCGATATGGGATTGTTAGTCTCATAATGGTTTTGATGTTTGAGTGCCAACACATTTAACCACTTTCTACATTGAAGCTAAGTATACTATGTATGCCGAGTGATCTTCAGGTGTTGGGCAGCCTTCAAGTGTCGAGTGATCTTCAGGTGCCGAGCAGCCTTCAGGTGCCGAGTGAAGATCAAGTGCCGAGTGACTACAAGTGCCGAGCATGATACAAGAGCTGAGTAATATTTAGGAGCCGAGTCATAACATGATGCCGAGCAGGATAGAATCACTACACTAGTACATTTGGGCTCAGTTTTTGACCTTTATTGGTCAAAATTTTGACCCATTTTTCGACCAATCTTCGACCAAATTTGACCAACGAATTAGTCAAAAATTTGACGAACATACTAGATGGTCAAAATTTTGACCAATACGTTGGTCAAAAAATGTCCAGGTTGTTGAGCCATTTTCTGCCATTCATTGGTCAAACTTTCGACCAATGCTTAGTAGAAATCTGCGGGGCATTGGTCAAAATTTCGACCAATGCATGGTGGAAAACTAGATGGCACTGGTTGAAAAATTTTTGGTAAAAAATTTGACCATCCAGTAGGTTGGTCGAAACTTCAACGAATACGGTGGTCAAAAAATGTTGGCGTTGTTAGCGCATTTTTTGCCATTCATTGGTCGAACTTTCGACCAATGCTTGGTAGAAATCTGTAGGGCCCATATCATGAACAGCGATATCATGGACCCACTTCCCGTGTACTAGGTACGAAGATTTCTGATCGTGAGATCGAGCCGGGATCAAAGGGTGGCGTTGACTTGCTATGAAGAAGTGCTCGAAAGTTAAGTATAGTGAGTTAGCAAGTGTGGCCCACTACTATTGAAGTAAAATTGTTGTCCACAAGATCAAGTCTGGATCGACGACGCTCATTGACTCGCTATAAAGAGATGTGCAAAAATTAGGTATACCGAGTTAACGAGCAATGGACCCACCATCATGTTCTTAAAGGTTGTTTCAATTGTCTACCACACGATTAAAGTAAGATCAGTGATCATCACTAGCTCGTTGTGGAAAGGTGCTTGAGAATTATGTATAATGAGTTAGCGAGTTGATGACACATGTGCGTAGTCATGCATGGGCTTGATTTGAAGCACCAGCCTTGAAGGAAAGGTAGAGGTGGAGGTTTTTTATTGGCTTGACTGCCAATATGTCAAGAAGAAAGCTGAGTCAGCTTAGTTGTAATTCCCAGATCGTAGGATTTTTCAAGGATCAACGACACAAGTTTAAAAAAGAAAGTATGACACCACTCTATTTTTCTGTTGGGCACATTTATGATAAGTGAAAGCTTCACGTGTGGGAGAAATAGAGAATAACACAGAGATTTTCATTAATTCCAGTCCCACGTGAACAGAGATTGCAAATTTTCTGAGCATAAGAGCCTGATTGATTGTGTCATGTTAAGCCCGGTAAAGACGTGAAACTATTCTTCTGTCGTTCAAGAGAAATTTTAGAAGTTTAGAGAAGAACAAGTTCAGTAAGTCAATTAAGTACTCATATTATAACCTCTGTGGCATTCCAATTCTCTCAATACTGTCAAAATGCCTCCTAAGAAACCATTCTCTGGGCAAATTAATTATATGAATAGGAATGTCCATGATGATTTATTAGAATTACTCCTAGAATCTACTGTATAGCCTGCACAAGTTAAAAAGTTAATTTCCTTAAACCCTAGGCTTAAAATTGGTGATGGGCTATATGACAAGGGGAACTGGGTTAGGGATGCAACAACTACTCAAACTGGCCTTATCTTGTTTAAAAAGTGGTTTTCGAAAAGAAAGTTGTTTGCCTCGCATGCTAATGTCTGGAATTTTGATTTGGGAAAGTTAGTAGTCCCAAGTGTTTTCATGGATTATGATTTTCTTGAAACCATTGCTAAGAATTATGACCAAGCCATTAGGGTTGTAAGAAGAAAGGATGGTGTGCCTCTGGTCTCGATTACTCCTGAAGAAATTAGAGAGGTTTTTCACCTGGAACCATTATCAGACAACCATCTGTAAATCAATCTACTAGAATTAGAGAATTAATATAAAACAAAGAAGGATGTAATTAGGGGAGGTGCACTAAGGGCACATATTGGTACAATAGGAACTTTGCCAGTAATTACTGCAGCCTCTAGAGAGCCTTTTTAGAAGAGTCTTTTCACTTCCCGGGTTGTAGAGATATATAGGACCTTATGTTGAGTTTTTGGTGAAGATGAGAAAGAATTTATGCCCATTGGTTTCATGTACATGATGGTTCAGATTGCTTCCTTCGGTGTAGATGTTATTTTTTATTTTGCTTCCTTTTTGGCTGAAGAAATTCACATTGGTTTAGTTGGGATTGCGAAGGGCAAGGTGGAAAAAAATTTTGGTCACTACTCTCTATTAATGCATATGTTTTTGTTCAAAGGAGTGACATATTTTGGTAATGAGATGGAACTAAACAGAGAGGAGAATGGGGAAATACTGCCAGTCCATTTGTGGAGTGCAGATATGACCTGGGATATAAGTAATGCTAGTTTTGTCAGATTTGATAGATATTTTGCTGCTAAATTGAGATGCCTCATATTGAGTGACAATCCCAGAATCCCTAGGGTACTAATGAGTCTCATCAAGCCTATGGATAACCCCCATGACTTGAAAGTTTCATATAATTGGGGAGATATCATCCCCTACCCTGTTTCTATTGTTTTTCGAATCTATGGTTTCAAGGGGAACCCTCATGTTTTGCCTTACCAAGTTCCTTTAAAGGTGGGATGGCTGAAGTTTTATGGCAGTTAGGGGGAGTGGAAGAAATGTTTTTTTTGAAAAGGCAATTAGGGTCAATTTTCCCTACCTGCACAGTGGCCCATTAGTTTGTGATTACAAAAGGGGGATGGATCTTTTTGCATAAAATTTTGGAGCAGTATATGATGGCTGTCTCTCATCCCCGTTTTTGTGATTCTAAGGGATTTTTCAATTAGATGTTGAGGCATAGAATCAAGTTGGGACTAGTCAAGCACGATTCTCATTATCCAGAGGATATTATAAGGAATGAATTCTCATTGTAGGAGCAGAAAACTAAAAAGGAAAAATGGAGAGTTTATTCCCGGGTCTTAGAAGTCATTCATTGTTTTGATAATAAATATGATCCTTTGGATAATGTTATTACAGAGGCTGACAAAATAAGTAAGCTCATGAATACCTTCCCTAAAATAATGGAGGTCATGAAGGAAAAGAAACATTTTTTTATTGATTCATATCCTGATAAGGCCAGAGAGGTCATGAGGAGGTTGGCTTTCACTCCAAATGTGAGAACTGATAAAATAATTGTACAAAAAAGGCCCGGATATACTATAATTCAGAATAAAAGGGTTCCTATAGACAAGGGCAAACAAATAATAGGATCTACCAGTATAGCCCAAGAGGAGAGACCTGAAGAGCCTAGTCCTAAGAGGCAAAAGGTAATGACAGAAGAAAGGCCTCAAGATGAGGAATATTCACCCACCCAGTCCCCTTTGAGGATTGGAGAAGAGCAGCTCACTGTTGAACAGGTTGAACAAATGGGATCACAGGGAGATATTTTTATTACTCAAGCAGAATTAGATGAGGGTAACCCTCCAAAACTTCCTCTCCCAAGTTTGGATCTAACAATAGCTAATTATAGAGGCAGTGAGTTGGACCCTGTATTAGAGTAGGCAAGTCATCAATTTTTTATTGATGACAGTTTTGTGAAATCAAGGGCTTTTCAGCAATTTGCATGGAGGACAAACAGGAATGTTTTCGAGGAGAAATGTAAAAAGATGAAAATAGAGCATCCAAAAATGGATGAAACTTCCATGCAAAACCAAATTAAAGAAGAAATGATGAAGGAATTGTAGAATATAAGCCCTGAGGAGGGGAGGAAAATGATAAAGGCATCTAACATTTTATTATTGCCCAATTGGGATACTGCAGATGCATTAATTTTCAATTCTGTTTCAAGTAGATTGGAGTTGCAAGACCCAAATAGAAGAGACTTCCAAGGCACTTCATTCATTGAAGATCAAGCTACATTGGTTAGTTGGTCATTGAGAAAGGGATCTAGAGCCACACCATCACAATCAGATGAGTCTGGGTTGATGGGAAATATACTTGTAAGAAGGGTTGCTGACACTTCACATGTACATGCAGCATATTGGAATGTGGATTCTTCTAAGTTTGTGTTGGCCACTGCTAAGAAGGAGGAACATGTTATGTCTGAGTTACAGAATAAATATGAAACACTTCTTGAGGCCTATAATAGGGAGGTAAAAAGGAGAATTGAACTTGAAAACAAGGCAATGGGGAAATCCACAAGGCCAAGAATAATATACCCCCATCCTCTAGTGGAACCTTTTAAATCCACCCCACTTGTAGAGATACCGGACACACCTCAAAGGCCTGAATATTATATAGCTGAGGAATTTGAAGAAGAGAAGAGAAAACTATGGGCCTTACATGTAGAGTTAAATACGCAGTATGAGGATAAGCTTAGAAAGGCTCTAATGTATTTAGCAGACAAAATTGAGTGGCCCTTATTCTTTGATCAGTTGGTAAAAGTAATAGATATATGGGAGGAATTGAAAACTCATGATGATACCCTGAAAAATATTGTTAATAAACAGGGAAGAAGGGAAAAGGAAATCACCCTTCTATGTTATTCAGTTATAAAGTCTTCCCATGACCATGTTGAAAAATTGTATGATATTGCTAATGACCTGTCAGATTTTGATAATAGGAGAGTTGCTCTGCAACTGAAAATTGTTTCTTATTTGAATAAGTACAAGAATCAAAAATTGAGTCTATTTCCTTGTGCCTTGGATAGAAAGAAGAAATTGAAAAATAAGGAAGAGTGGAGTAAAGAATTGGATGACCTTTTCAGCACAAGGATAAATAAAGTTATTAATGAAAAGGGGCATGCCTGGTGGTCCACCATGATAGAGGAATTGGTTAAAGTCCAATTATTTTTTGATTCTTTGAAGCAATAATTTGTTGGTTTTAAAAAGGAGGTTGTTTATATTTTAAAAAAGAAAAATGATATCCTACAGTTCAGCTGGTCGGATGATATACAATTTGACACTTGGATGGCAGATCTTCTATTGGACAAGCAATTAGAGGAGGACAGTTCAGATGATGATGAGAAACTAGAAGGCAAGGTGCAGGTTATTGACACCTCTACACCAAAACTAAAAAAAGAAGAAGGGGAAAAGGTAATAATGCCTGATCAAGGTGAAAGTAGTGAGAACCCGCAGGAGAAAACTTATTTGGAGGTATCACAAGATCATCCTTCTTTGGCCAGCTTGGTAGCCACGTATTCTGAGGAGCCGAAATAATGAGAGACAAATCAAAAGTTTTTGATTCACAATAGAAATTGGAACGGACCTACCTGAAGGAATATTTGATACACCTAGCATTCTGTTGTGATTGTTTTTGTCTTTTGTATGATGCTTTGTTCCTTGGACACTTGTCAGATCATAATTGCCCTTTGCTTGTTGCAACTCATGCTATATAAATGAGTTTTCAAGGCATTGTGATGGTCCGAGACTTGTGCAATTTTTTGTTTCTTTCAAGAAGAGTACATATTCAATCAGTCCAATAGTATGTAGAGGTTTTGAGTTTGCTTCCATTGTACTTTCTGATAAGCAAATTGAAATGACAGAAATGGCAATCTATTCTGGGCATTCAATCGGTTTTCTATTGGTTATTGTATTATTCATATGAAAAGGATAATACAAAGGGGTATTTACACTATATCTTTGGATCATCAATTTTTGTCTCCAGTTTATGGGTTTGTTTACTTTGAAGTCATTTAAATAAGGTTTATTTGGCTGAATGCAGTCTGGATGGGTTGTATGTTGGTTTTATTGTTGCTTTTAATTCAAGCAATTATATAAATGCTTCAGTAAATCAGTAGGGTTTATGAGTTAATAAAAGGGATATTGCATAAGAATGGAGATGGGTGATTGCAGTTGATTAATTCTTATACAAGTTATTTGAATTAGATCTCCCTCCAATAGTTAATTTCTTGCCCAATGGATAAGGCATTGGTCCTATAAATCAGAAGTAAACAAGGATGGATTATGCTGTTGCATATCAAATCATCTTACAAAATCAAAATTAATTTCAATCTTGTTCAAGAATTATAAATGCTGGTCTCAACTCATTTATATCTAATTCTTGAGTCTTAGGTAGCTGCTATTTCCAGGAATATTTGTAAATTTTAGGAGAATTATGACCAGATCTGCTGATAAGGGATGTGTTTAAGTTTAAGAGCATTAAAGAATTGAAGTGAACTATGTATGTATGTGAGGGTAATAGAGGAGAATCAAAATGAAAATAAGATAATTTCATTTTTGAATTCTACTGCACCGTGCACTTGTACAGATCCTTTCTTGTTCCTCTTTATGCCCACCACTTAGCCCACATTATTAAGTGTCCTATACAAGAAATTCTTATAGCAAGAAATTTACCCAAGATTCTTGGAGTTGTTCCACTATAAGATATGATGAAATCATGAACTAATTGCCTATTATTTAAGAAAATGAGAAACACTATAAGACACTTTGTAGTGCTGCAATAATAGCCAAATCACCAAAGTAGGCATGCTTTTTGGATCATATTCTCTCTCAGACACAGATGTAACATGCATTTTGGTTGCAGGTGATTTCTAGAAGCTTGGGGTTCACTATCAATTCCAACACCTTTGACTAAAATTTTTGAACAAGTCAAAAGTTGTTCCACTTTAATGATTACTAATAAACTTTATCATTGTTCAAGTCAAAATTTTATCATTAGCAAAAATGGTAGATAATTTTGTTCATGGTCTCAAGGAAAACAAAGATTGCTTGACAATAGCAAGAAACAACACAGATGACTTAGAAATAGTCTATCACAATGAAAGACATATTTTGCTCACCATAACACTAGCAGTGCTCTACTATCTCATTTTTGGTAACAGAGACACCCCCCAAACATCTTCAAACATGAAATGATCCACTGTCTATTAGACTGGTGTCTAATCCAGGCTAAACCTCCACCAGCAATTACCATCCAACACTGCACTTGCACCAAGTTTTCCCACTCTCCTACATTTGGTTAATATAGTACAAATAAATTATCACAACCTCATTGTCTCCCACCAATAACAGTGACTACATGTGGTAGGAGAGAATCTACATTGGAAACTTCAGAATAAGTACAGTTGACTGTGCCTAACCAGTCACTGGTTTGAATGCACCAGTTTGTTATTCCTTACTCAACCCGCAATGAAAATTAAAAGAATGTGTGGACAAGATAACAAAAATAATAAAATGTTCTCACATTAAATATTAGTCAAAATTCATTTGATAAATCATAGGAACTCACTGTTCCATGGGATAGAGACTGAATTGCAGAGAACGGGATTATTTTATTGATTATAATTTTTTCACAATGCCTTGTCTCACCACCCTAACTCTACTTCTCCCCCAAACACTCAAAAAATCCCTTCTAAATAACCAAACAACAGTAAACAACCACTGTTGTCTAACTATCTGACTGTTACCAATTAGTTATAAACTAAAATTTGTTGTTTAGTTGACACAAAGTGTCAACTTCGACAACTTACAATCATATATGCCTTTAATATATTTCACTAACCTTTTCAAAGGTTTTATAACTTCACTAACCCTTCCAAAGACACCGAAAACCCTTACGAGTTGTACTAGGCCTAAAGACACCTAAAACCCTTACAAACTTTTCTTTGCATTTTTTCTAAATTAGATACTTTTCTTATAGGTGGACATGTCTATCACAAACATCCAACATGTCTGTCCTTAGACTTCATGGCAAAAACCCTACAAACAACACAAAAAAAATAAGGACACGAACCATCCAAACATCTCTAATAGCTTGTGGATATCCCAAAGATGCATAAGTGCATGACTTGTCAAAACCAAAAAGATAAAACTAACTTGTATAACAAGCGAATAACCAAAATGATTTTATGTCTGTGTTATGTTTGACAATGACAATGATATTTGGATTCAAGTATGAGGAAATTTGTATCAATCAATTCATTAAATATCATTTTAATACAAAGAAGATTTTAAGAGATTCAAGAGCATAATTATAAGCCAAATTTGTGGAAGACCTAAATCAGACCTAAGTGAACAGACATGTGAAGGCTTATTTTGAATATGATGAGCAAATCTAAGGCAGAATTTTTATGAAGGTATATTCCAAGTTTAGAGAATTTATTGAAAAACAATATTTCAAATCTTGGTGGATTATTCATAAGTACAGGGCAGATTTTTTGAAGACCTCGAAGGAGATCTAAGGCAAATCTACCTACATTATAAACACTTTGCATTTCAAAGGTCAGTTCCTTCTGCATTGCAGGATTTGAGGTTGGTGTCTCTTGCTAATTGAGTCCACACATTTGTTTGAAGTTATATACATTCATACATATATGTGTGTGTGTGTGTACATACACACACAATTCACCTACAAGGATTTCCATGCTAAATAGTATATGCATCTTGTCTTCTTTTGTTAGACATCAACTATGTGAATGCTTTCTACATTGCTTTCAGTTGACTAAATATATATAATAAAATATGCAGGTTTTTATGCCAAACTAACTCCAATGTGGACAAATCTCTAATAATTGGGATTTAAACTAAGAAAGAACTATATGTTCAAGAAACCAAAAGATGACTGCAATGAGACTATTACAAGCAAAAAAACTTCAGTCTCGTTAAAGAGAATTGGGATGTGTGTTTGAAGACTTAACAAATTTGAGCTTCACTTGGTTTCAAGACTACTATAATATTCTCTACTTAACAAGGCCAACCACGTGAAGGTGGAAGCTCATCTGGCCTCACCCCCCTCCCCCTAACATCAATCTAAAGTACCCATTATCATCTAATTACATACTTCATTCATTCATTCATCCATTTATGAACTATAACATTCAATCAATACAATCACATAACATTCATTAATATGATATAAAAATCATTAATACACAATACTAATCAAAACTTCATTAATACATAACAATATTCATTAACATAAAATAAAAATTTGTATTAATACGCATCATTTATACATAATTACTTAAAACGAAGTTCTTTCATTATCCAACAAGGTTTATCAAAGAAGATTTTTAAAACATCATTTCTTTTTTTTGTTTTTTTGAGCTCTCTTAAGAAAAGCACTCATAGGGACATCCATATCTGCTTCATTCTCCTCCTCTTCTAGCACATGTAATGTCAAATTACAATGGCTCCTTCTCTTTGGAGGAGCAGGAGGTTGCTGCACTAAAGGGGCCTCTGTTGCAAGAACAAGTGAATGCGATAAATTGGCATACTCTTTTTCTCTTTCTAACTGTTACAAGTTTGTAATTAAGTACAAGTACAACATAAAATGCATTTTTCTTACTTGAAAATGCCACATCATGTACATTAACATTTTGATCTGCCATTGTGTCAACATGTTGAATACTTGGAACATGGTCCAGTCCTTCAGCATGATGTTCAACATGCTCTGAAATATTCAAAAAAAGGATACACGTCGAATTCCAATTGAAGATGTTAAATTGTATTCATAATTGCATAATTAATTTCCAATAGCAAATTAATACCTCCACCACTATAATGCACATCATGGCCTTCGTTAGGAGCAGGTTCTGTGGTAGGATATGAAGGCTGCAGTAAAATGTTATGCACATTGTTATGTAGTCAATTTACATTTAAAACTAATACCAAAAAAGAATCTTCTCAACTATTTAATTTCATTTACTTTTCATCTGAAAAATTTACCTGTGAGATATCATTTGGTGCACTGGATTCTTGGGCAAGGCTTACAGATTCTTCACGTAGTCGTGCAACCACAACTTTATAGCCTTCCTTCAAGGCAATTTTTTTATCTTCATCTGTGACCTCCACATTGAAATCTATGCCCTATGGTTTTTGCTTGATAACGTTAGTTTTCAATGTATGGTTTCATTAAACAAAACTATTTGCAACATTATATTTTTAAAAAAAACAAAATTCATTGCTCTACTTACAAGTCGAGACTGCAAATTCATATAGCCACCAGAGCCAAGTTTGTGTTGGCCAACCTTTTCTATTCTCACTTTTGTAGCCACGGATATGTCATGCAATCTATGAACAATTTCAAGCATCTTAGATTATATATTTACAAATATCAATAATTAGTGCATGATTACAATGTACTTAATACTATAATGACATACCTCTTTTTGCCCTATGCTGCTTCATTATCTCTATCTTCACATAGCCTTTTCTCCTTTGCATCTTCTATTATTTCATTCCACTCTATTGGTGGAATCATAAGAGGATGGTCATACTTTGGGTTATCCTTAAGACCCCTTCTATATTGATCCCTCACAGTCTTTATATGCTTTGCTACTCTTTTCAGAAGTAGGCCAGTGTCAAAAATGTTTTTCCCAAATTTCTCCTCAATGGATGCAATCAGCTGATTTTTTAATTCCCCAGCTTGTAAATTCCACCTTTTTAAAAACAAATAGATTGTTAGATCAATAACTTTAATATATTACAATAAATAGAAGAAAATAAAAATTATGTAGCAATGATATGAAACTATGTACCTTTTACGTATGGTGGGTCCAAACAATCTCAATTTCATATGAAAAAGATGTTCAAAGAAAGCATTATTAACTACAAAAACATAAAGGATTTATCAATCCAAAATGAGTAATGTAAAAGTAAACTAAATTTACACTTTAAAAAATATCAATTTTAAAGCACCTGGAAGCTTTTGTTCTATTAATGGAAACATAGTTTTCTTATTCAGCAACAATGTCCCTTCATACAAACCAATACTAATCACACGAACTGCTCCAGGAAATGGATCAGCTTCAGTAGTATTGCTCTCTATTGCTCTATCAACTAAAACATCATAACAATTAAACGACAACTTTAGTATTACTCTTTGTTGGTCTACCTCCCTGCCTATGTCCATGTCTCTCTATGTGTGGCTATATATATATATATATATATATATATATATGTATGTATGTATGTATGTATGTATGTATGTATGTATGTATGTATGTATGTATGTATGTATGTATGTATGTATGTATGTATGTATGTATGTATGTATGTATGTATGTATGTATGTATGTGTGGTGTGTGTATGCATGTGTTTGTGTGTATGCAAGCTTCTGTAGACATCATTTAAGCACTAATGTGCTACTTCATTGTTCATCAACTTGTAAAAAGACATTACAAAATATAGCACATTACAAAATATAGCAAAACAAGGTTTTACCATTTCTACTGGGCATAGACGATAATGTTTGCATGGTCCTTGTTGCCGACAATGCAACAGACAATAGTGGACCACCAACCGAAGGAGGAGTCCGCACTTCATCATGAGCTGAAGAATAGAATATTATTAGCAAAAAAATTTGCAATGGATAAAGATCAAATGGGATACTAGCGAGAAACCTCAACAAAAAAAAAGGTAAGTGTTATAATGTTGATCAAAAAAAACAAAGTGTTACTTACACAAAGGTACTGTGAAACAACCCTGACCATGTTCAACATGCGATGTCACAACTGGCACATATGTCTATACAAGAACACATAAAATCAGAGATCATGATCCATAAGATACTATAAAATATTAATATCTATTGAACTTCTATTACTACTTTAGTCAAATTACTGCTTACTTTCAAAGATTGGATTCTACGGTCCAATTCTATTCTCAGTGCCTCTTTCTCTTCACTTTTGTCACCCTTGATTATAATTTGAACAAGCTCATCAGTGTATCTTTGTGTAATTTGTTGGGTGGTGAATACAGGGTCAGTACTAAGGCCAATGTCATGTAGATATGACACCCATATTTCAGATTGCATTTGATCAGCGATCATTGTAGCTTTTTCCTATCAGTTGTGACATCAAATATTCGTATACTTTCATCAAAATAACTCCAAAGCCATGAAGAAAAGAACATAATAATAGGACATTTGTTTCTATATTAACATTAAAATTTACAATAATTAATGTTTACTTCTACTGAAGGTGTCTGACATGGTGCATCCATATCGCCCTGTGAAAAAAATTAGTAAGTCTTAGAAATCAGCAACAAAATTAAAGTAATAGACTTACCAAAAAAAATATTAATAATAAAGTAGATTGTATATTTAAATCATTTGTTTTAAGTTAAAAATTTAGCGTAACTAATGTTTATATCTAAAACAATATTTGGCATGTTCTACTTAATGTTTATATGTGCACATATGGTTTGGAAAGAAATATTTGGTCATACATGTAACGCCCCGCCAAGGGATCCAAAAGAATTAACCTAGAGTTTCACTAAGTTTGCTAAACATTTTTTTTTTTTTTAAGTAAGAATGTATAACATACACATTAAACACATAGTAGCGGAAGCAATAACATGTAATCATCAACAAACATACATCACAAGTTACATTCCTTAAGGATCCCAAGACGTTGAGTCACATTTAAATTTAATTAATTCTAAGTCTAACAACTACCACATACATATGAAAGAATAATCAGAAAGTCCAATGTCCATAATATACATTTTCTCTGAATGCCTCTTGGCAAATTAATTTGAAATGCTCAATCATCCACTGTACATGTCACAGGGTATGAAAGGCTTAAAAGAATATACATATGTAAAGATAAAGATACATCATCCTCAAATCCATGATACAAAGTACAGTAAAATAAATGGAACTAATAACATACCTGATACATCCATACATCCATAATGATAAAACATCTATCATAAAATCTAACCATCCATCATAATAATCCAAGAACATAGTGAAGGTAAATGCCAACCAAGAAAGCTCCAGCCACGGTGACCACGGATGGATCTCAATGGTAAGAGTAAAAAGCACTACCACCCGACCGCGTGGAACCTAAATGGTCCACTCCCACCACGCTGAGGAGATAGTCTCAAGTCCCAAACAAGGTATCAAAACACAAAACACAAGTACTCTCTAAGTCTGGGAAATCCTAAAAGTATACTAACTCAAAGGTTCAACATAGATAGACATCTAGACCCAGAGGCACCACAAAGACACATAGGAAACCTGCTATGCAAGCGGGAAAGTGTCATCGCAAAAGTCACGTAGAAGTTACCCGAGAAATCCCTTAGGAATCCCAGGTCCCTAGTGATCCCTGCGGCCACTAGTATCCTCTCATACTGAGGAGGCATACTGTGGAATGCAAGGTCATAACCAAGCGTTCTCTCTACCCCATCCTAGCTTGTATTAGCACTCAAGGCATGGGAGAGAACATACAATTATCTTATTAGGTTCATTTAAGTTAGTATTTAGGTGAGATGTTTTCACTTGTTAAAACAACTTACAATGGGTTACTCCAGGCAGCCTCTTAGGTCTAGATGTCTATCTATGTTGAACCTTTGAGTTAGTATACTTTTAGGATTTCCCAGACTTAGAGAGTACTTGTGTTTTGTGTTTTGATACCTTGTTTGTGACTTGAGACTATCTCCTCAGCGCGGTGGGAGTGGACCATTTAGGTTCCACGCGGTCGGGTGGTAGTGCTTTTTACTCTTACCATTGAGATCCATCCGTGGTCACCGTGGCTGGAGCTTTCTTGGTTGGCATTTACCTTCACTATGTTCTTGGATTATTATGATGGATGGTTAGATTTTATGATAGATGTTTTATCATTATGGATGTATGGATGTATCAGGTATGTTATTAGTTCCATTTATTTTAATGTATTTTATATCATGGATTTGAGGATGATGTATCTTTATCTTTACATATGTATATTCTTTTAAGTCTTTCATACCCTGTGACATGTACAGTGGATGATTGAGCATTCCGAATTAATTTGCCAAGAGGCATTCGGAGAAAATGTATATTATGGACATTGGACTTTCTGATTATTCTTTCATATGTATGTGGTAGTTGTTAGACTTAGAATTAATTAAATTTAAATGTGACTCAACGTCTTGGGATCCTTAAGGAATGTAACTTGTGATGTATGTTTGTTGATGATTACATGTTATTGCTTCCACTACTATGTGTTTGATGTGTATGTTATACATTCTTACTTTTTTTTTTAAAAAATGTTTAGCAAACTTAGTGAAACTCTAGGTTAATTCTTTTGGATCCCTTGGTGGGGCGTTACATCTGGTATCAGAGCTCGAGTTTCTACATTGGGAGCTTTGGGTATATTGGAACGCCACTAGTGTTAACTAGTTGAACAAAAATGAAAACTTTAAACTATTATGTGTATCTCTTTCAAACTGAAACTTGGAACTAGTTGAACTAAAACATAACTTAAATTGTTAGTTGCATATTTTTCATACTTCAACACTTAGACTTCAAACTGAAATTATACTTAAACCAAATTTATAGGCAAAACTGGAAATTGAAACTAGCTTGTTTGTAAAACATGTATTTGTTGTCTATGTTTTAAAGTAGTGTGCTTTTGTTTATCCTTGGGAGTATTATGTTTATTTTGTTTAGAGGGTTTAGGTGATCGATTTCAATATTTTTTAGGAAGGATGCATGTTGGATCAATATGGTTTTTGGTTTATTATTAAACCAGAATTATATTGCTCTAAGTGATTTAAAGTTATATATGTATGCTTATGATACCATCTTGTATCTGGATATTATTGTAGGATGATATCTGGGGCGAGATCTTCTGTTATAAGCCATAGCCCAGACCATGGTGAAGGCCATGGATGAGATAGAGCTATCAGTGTCCATGAGTCTATCCATGAAGAACCTATCCAAGATGGGAATAGGGAAGAGCATGTTAGTGAGCATCAGGAAGAGTACTGTAGAGAGCAACAAGTTGTCTCTGAGGAGGATGAGCTGAGGCAAATGTTACAGACCATCATTGATCGCCTACCTCTTGTTCATGACCATGATAGAGCACCTCGGGTAGGACTTGAGCATAGACCTAAGAGCATGAACTCTCATCAAGCTCATAATGCATGGCATAATAAGCGCCACCAGCGTTACCAGCCATATCTGGGTAATCAAGGTGTAGGTGGCAATAGGAAACCTCCTTTTGGGGGCAATCAGCGGCAAGAGGAAACTTATCCTCCAGCACAGTGTGGTGGCGATGGTTCCAATGCTAGGAACTATCACAAGGTTCATTGCAACAAGCCCAACCAGTATGATCGACAATCTTTGAGTGTTTAGCCTTATCCTAGTGGGGGTAGTTTCTTGCAGACTAGTGCACCTAAAGTTCAGAGGAGCTTCGAGGGAGAGTGTTTCATATGTAGACAACGTAGACACAAGGTGTCTCATTGTCCTCAAAGGAAACCTCAACCCTTGGATCAGAGACCCGCAGCTTCAGAACCTACGGTTGGCGATATGGGTAGATCCCAAAGAGTGTTCTCAGTGGAGACATATCCTCCTATAGGGGAAAGGTTCCCATTGGACCCACACAACGAGACCCTTAGTTTTATCGTTCATGTACGCTTCTAGGAGTAAGCTTAAGTCTAGGGGGGGTGGATGTAGTGCCTGCCCCTAGTTCACATTTTGTTTTAATTGCCAAACTCTTTTAGGCTAGTTTTATACTTGATGTTTAGTAGCATTACTTTCAGATTATCAGATTTTGTTTTACACTCAATTTATTATATGATGAGATTACTTGGTACTCTATATTTCATGCATGTATGATGATTATTCAATGTTTTCAATTATCGATGATGATTAGTTAGATGGTTTATTATCACATGTGCTTTCTTATGGATACTTACCCCATACTGCATGTGTATGGTGTGTGTGTTTGTTTTCTTTATGTATGGTGTTTCTTATATGGTTAAGGAAGGGAGTCGTAGTCACCTGCTAGTCGAGATCTACACGATGCACCACTTCCTGCCATTGTCTATTTAGCTTAGAATATTGTGTCTGTACATGCATGGATTTTATGCAGGTTGCAGGTACCGGGTATCGACTTCCCTGAATTGCCAGGATGAGCGTACCCTATCGCATTATCTCAATGGTAAGAGAGGGGAGATAAACTCTTAAGTCCAATTCCTAAACCCTTTAGCCAATTGTCCTAATTGATAATTAGGGCAAGTATCTGAGTTAAGTACCCTCTGAATGCATCAAATGATGTTATTTCGTGATTATAACCCTTTTGTTTGATTTAGTATGTATTTTTCTATGATGGGTTTTCGTATGTTGCTTTATGAGTCCTTGATGTATTTTCTATTAATTAAGTTTAATTAAAATGATTAATTAATGATTTAATTTAATAGAAGATTATTATGATATTTTAATATTTGATTATATTTAATTAATTGAGAAATTAATTAGATAAAAAGAATTAAATTTGGAGATAAAAGTTTAAGGATAATTTAGAACATTATAATATTTATTTAATTTAATAATAATATATTTAGAGTTCATTTTTAAATAAATGCTAAATATTATTGCTATTTAAGTTAATTAAATATTTTATCAATTAAGTTTCTAAAATAAATTAAAAAGTGAAAATATATTAATTATTAAAAGTTGTAAGATTGCATGATGCGAGCATGTGTTGAAAATAAAGAAATTAATTAAAAAGATAAAATAAGAGGAAATTATAATGTTATTTTAATTTCATTAAGTGCGCATGGGTTTAAAAGTAATAAAGATTAAAAATAGAAGTCAAGTGGAAAAATTAAATAAAGTTATTTAATGATTCATTTAATATTCATTAAAAAGATAAAGCAAAGATTAATAAAAGTTAAATTTGGAGTTAACTTAGTGAGCAAAGAGTCTTCTCAGGTGAATGCACAATTAGTGCCCTGATTTGAGGAGAAGACTCCTTATCACAACTTTGGGGGTTCATTGTTGGGGGACACAAAATTTGGACAAGGAATTGGGGGGAGACAGAAATTTTGAGAGACACCTTTTGGAAGCAAATTTCAGAAGGCGAATTCTAAAGAAGATTTTCAGAAGAAAGGTTATCGAAGACGAGCAAATTCTCTTACAGTTTTTGGAGATTGCAAGATAGCATCAGGTTGAGGTAAGGTCTTTTGTTTGATCACGGGTTGAATTATGCAATTTGATAATCTTGTCTTCTTCGTGCCTGTGGATTATAAATCCGAATTGTCTGGATTCCACTGTTTGATCCTTTCACTCTCTTGTTCTGAACCTTATGATACTATATTGTATTTCATCTATATAATAGAATTGGAAGAATAAATCAATTTTAAAAATCTCGTTCTAGATGATAGAATTTTACAAATTAAACTAGGGAGAGCTTTTGATAGAAAAGAAAATCTTGATTGGAAAATTTTATTAAAATGAAAGAGAAGAAATTTGTTATATAAATTTTATATTGAAAAGAGACGATATTCTTTTAAGGAATATTTTAATTTAGAGATCTGAGTGGTTAGTTCTATCAGATTAAAATTTCAATCATTATATATATATATATTATGGAAAAAGAAGATTGTTTAAAACGATGTTTATAAAATTAAATATATTTGAAAAGTATTAATATAAAATTTTAAACAAATAAAAATATTGTTTTTTTAAAAAAAATAAAAAATAAAAATTAATTAATTATATAAAAAAAAAACGTGATTGGGTAGGGATTAACCCGTACCCCGTCCCCACTCACCTCTGTCGGTGCTGCTGCTGACGCAGGCTGCGACAGCAGTGGTACAGCATACCGCTGCTGGCGCAGACCTGCGGCAGCAGGGTATGCCTTCGGTAGTCCCTTTAAGGGAAGGTCGTCGGCCCCTTTATTTTATTTTATTTTTAACTTTTATTAAATTTAAAATTTTATTAAAAGTTTTAAATGCTATTAAAATTAATATTATTTAAAGTTTTAATGTTATAATTTACTTTTAAATATTATTTGTTTCAATTCAATTTATTAAAAGTTTGAAATTTATTATAATTAATTAATAAATTTATATAATTAATTTAATAAATATAATAATTATTATTATTATTAAAATAAAATAGAATTTAATGGATATTAGTTTGCTTAAACTAAAATGAAATTTAATAATTATAAGCATTAGTTAGTAGGATAGGAGATCTTTTTCTTAAAAGATTATTCAAATTTCGATTCTAATAGAATTACAATTATTTTTATCAAGAATCAATAAGAATTTATCTTAGTAAATTTAAGCATATATTTATAATTTACCCTTAGAATATTTTAGAAAATTGATTTCAAGAATTATGGGAATAAATCCTTATTTTCATTCAACAAATATATGGGTTAACTATAGGGTACTAAGAGAATCTTCTTACTTAAAACATACTTTGAAACGCAGACTGAAACTTTACTTTTAACCCTACTGTGTATTTGAAATCAAATCCAAGATATGAACTATACTATTTTATTGTTCTGTCTGTGCTTTTGGAGTTTTGGGGATTGTTCTAGTGTTGACCAGTTTAGGTTGTTACCAGAGGCTTGGGGTTGTGAATGTGATGTTATGATGATTTGGTCTCGATCTTTCTTAATTCGACCTGGTAATGTGATGGAGTGCTCTATAACATGTTTGCGATTACTGTTTGTTATTGCTTTCTAGTTTCCTGGCATGAAGCTGAAGTGTATGTATATAAGATACCTAACTTAACCATTTTTGAGTCATCGATCAGTTATATTGGATAACCATTTTTGAGTCTCGATCAGTTATATTTGATAACCATTTTTGAGTCTCGATCAGTTATATTTGATAACCATTTTTGAGTCTCAATCAGTTATACTTGGATTGCTTTTCGGTCGCTTGAGAGGACTGAAGTTTTTGTTATGTTCTTGATGATGTCATGTGTTGACTTGACCATTTTCAAGTCTTTGATCAGTATTGTGTTTTATTATTGGGATATTTTCTGGTTGCTCATTGGAGAACCATTGGATTTTGTGATTTATCATTGATGCCTGCAGTTGCTGATAGAGAACCGTTGTGATCATATGATTATTATTTGTTGCTTATCTGTTGCTCATGAAGAACTGATGTAATTTTTGTGGCTTATCTTTTATGATGTTTTTCAGTCGCTTGTATAGGACTGAGGTGATTTTATTATGATTCTTTAATTCGTGATTTCATGAGCTTAGGGTAGGTTATCTATGTGTAGTGTCGAGAAGTGGCTTGCAATGGGGATAGGGGCCCTAAGAGGCTGCCTGGAGTAACCCATTGTAAGTTGTTTTAACAAGTGAAAAAATCTCACCTAAATACTAACTTAAATGAACCTAATAAGATAATTGTATGTTCTCTCCCATGCCTTGAGTGCTAATATAGGCTAGGATGGGGTAGAGAGAATGCTTGGTTACGACCTTGCATTCTGCAATATGCCTCCTCAGTACGAGAGGATACTAGTGGCCGCAAGGATCACTAGGGACCTGGGATTCCTAAGGGATTGCTCGGGTAACTTCTACGTGACTTTTGCGATGACACTTTCCCGCTTGCATAGCAGGTTTCCTACGTGTCTTTGTGGTGCCTTTGGGTCTAGATGTCTATCTATGTTGAACCTTTGAGTTAGTATACTTTTAGGATTTCCCAGACTTAGAGAGTACTTGTGTTTTGTGTTTTGATACCTTGTTTGGGACTTGAGACTATCTCCTCAGCGCGGTGGGAGTGGACCATTTAGGTTCCATGCGGTCGGGTGGTAGTGCTTTTTACTCTTACCATTGAGATCCGTCCGTGGTCACCGTGGCTGGAGCTTTCTTGGTTGGCATTTACCTTCACTATGTTCTTGGATTATTATGATGGATGGTTAGATTTTATGATAGATGTTTTATCATTATGGATGTATGGATGTATCAGGTATGTTATTAGTTCCATTTATTTTACTGTACTTTGTATCATGGATTTGAGGATGATGTATCTTTATCTTTACATATGTATATTCTTTTAAGCCTTTCATACCCTGTGACATGTACAGTGGATGATTGAGCATTCCGAATTAATTTGCCAAGAGGCATTCGAAGAAAATGTATATTATGGACATTGGACTTTCTAATTATTCTTTCATATGTATGTGGTAGTTGTTAGACTTAGAATTAATTAAATTTAAATGTGACTCAACGTCTTGGGATCCTTAAGGAATGTAACTTGTGATGTATGTTTGTTGATGATTACATGTTATTGCTTCTACTACTATGTGTTTGATGTGTATGTTATACATTCTTACTTTAAAAAAAAAAATGTTTAGCAAACTTAGTGAAACTCTAGGTTAATTCTTTTGGATCCCTTGGCGGGGCGTTACAATACAAGACCCCATCATAGTTGACATTGATCGTACCTGAAGATTTCATTGATCATCATGATCATCATCCATGTCATCATCATCATCATCATCATCACCATCATCGTACTCGTCACTTTGATCGTCGTCATCACCACCACCATCTTCATCACCATCATCATCCTCTTGATCACTATCATCATCACCATCTTCATCACCATGATCATGATCGTCATCAGCATCATCATCATCATTATCACTATTATCGTTAGCATGACCAAAATCATCACCATCTTCTTCTTCTTCATCACTGGGTAACTGTTGTTCCTAATAATCATTTACTTCCTCTTGTGCTTCTTCAATATCTTCTTCTTCAATCACATTATACTTTACCAACCTTCCTCTTGGTTCATGTCTAACAACAAATGACTAACCTGGTTTGTTTGGAACACCAAAGTAAAACACTTGCTTGCATTGACTTGGAAGAACATAGGGCTCATCTCCGACTGGCTCAAATGACCTTGTATTAATCATAGTAAATCCACTGTCATGTTCAATAATAGTCCTATCAGGATCATTTCGATTCAGTCATAACCTAAACCATTTGATGACAAATAGAACTATTTTGAATGAATTAAATTTGCACTCAAGTATATCATCCAAAATGCCATAGTATCAATTTTCAGATTGTTGAGGATGTATGTCAGTTCTAGATGAAATATTGGTGACCGGGAAGACAGCACTTATCCCGGAATCACATGTTTTCTTTGTTTCATCTAACTTTTTTGTGCAGAATTTATAGCCATGGTAGTACATAGCTTTGTGTTGTTTGACCTGCAATTATTCAAACATGTCAAGAATCTTCTCATTGATCTGTGAGTTGATATTAAACTTATGTCTCATGATTAGTAATCTTATGCATACCTTTGTATCTCTTAAGCCATATATTAGATCAAGTACCATTGGCATAACATTGGGATCTCCATTACGATGAGCTTCTTTAACCATTGATGCAACACCATCCCATGTTAATGAGCGACCATTTTCTTGAGACTGTTCAATCCACACTGTCATCCAATCAAGATTGTTTGCAATGTACAAGTGTAGTGCATCCCACTCATGACCAACTATAAAGAAGACAATTACACCAGTTAGAAACAACTTATATATATTGATGATGGATAAGAATTGTTAAATTACAAAAAAAACTTATAATTACCTCTCACCCTCCTCAATCTACCTTTCCCCGTCAAGTACTCTCGTTTGAATTTGTCATTACAGTTGGGATCCCAAATGCAATCTAGATGGATACCTGCTGCAAACTTTGGAAGATATTCACTGATATACACCATGGTCTGGTATATCATATATCCCTCTATCATAAAACCCTCAGGACGTGCTCTTTGTCAAACCAAGCCCTTCATAAATTTCAAATGCCTCTCAACCATCCACATTGATCTAGCTTGTACAGGTCCACACAATTCAATCTCCTCAACTTAATGTATGAGGTAGTGTTCTTGAGCATTGAAAAACGTTGGAGGTAAACACTTTTGTATTTCACACATAAGTTGTGGCATTTTTCTCTTCCAATATTTTATATCTTTTTTATCAATTTCTTTAGATGATAACCACCTAAATGAGATTCAACATGCAAAAACAAATAGAGGAGATTTCAAATAAAATTATACAATAGATTTCAAATAAAAAGCTACAAATCTAAGTAAAAATACTCTTCTAACCTCATGTATTTTCCAAGATCATATATAACTTGTTTAATACTGTTGTCAAACTATTGTGGAAGAGATAGAGGTAGGACAAACTGCAATCATTAAAAAATGATCATTTCAATATATTACTAAATAATGCAACTGGTACTACATTCAATCTTACAAATATACTGTAAATAGAAAACATGACTTACCTTGAGGAAGGTATGCCAATCATGTGTATTCAACCTTGGCCCAAAATCACCTTTCTTTGATAGAAGAGTGCTTATATTTGCAGCAAATTCTGTTGGAAATTTTGTTTGTTTTATGACTTCTTTTAATGCATCACTTTGTTGCTCCGTTAATAACCAAGGAAGGGCACTTGTATTTATGCGATCTCTATTCCTATTTGATTCAATGAAAACTTTTAGTGCATGATTAGATTCATGAATGTTAGTACAAATTTTAGAAATTTTTTCTCTATCACACCTTCCATCCAACATTTTCCATAGTGTCTCTGTTACATTCTTTCCAATATGCATAGCATCAAACAAATACGTGATTGGGAGATCCTTGTATTATGGTAACCTACTAAATTGAGTAGGATAACTTTTCATTCCTCTAGGAAATTGGTCATTGATGCCTTGACAACCTTCACGAGCATCAGTTACAGCATTAGTAAATATAAGACAATATCGAAATACAAATTGTAAACTTTGGATGACAAATTGGACATTACCTCAACAATTTAGCCGATCATATTCCAACTTCCATAAATGACGTGTCATTCTTTGTGGCCTTAATGATGTCTCTTCTTTCCCATCGAAAAGATGTTTTTCAGCAATTCGACACCTATGATTATTGTGGAGAAAGTGTCTAAACTCATCAAACACCTACTTTCCTAAACTTCTCGAATGATGACATTTCATCTTCAGACCACAAACTGGACATGCAAATTTTCCTTTTTTCTAAAGACCTAAAAGATCATGTATAATTGGATCATGTACAATTATCATGCGCAACTTAAGCATTTGATAGTAATGTGTAACCACTATAACAGACCAAAAATATGTGATCTTAACAATATAACATATCGCAAAAATGAGTTAGCCCAGGGGCATCATGTATTGTCCATACAAGCATTGCATGGAATTGAAATTGTCGATGTCCTATCGGTCTAGAGATGTCATACATAGTGATGTCATTCCATAACTTCAACAACTCATCAATTAGGGGATCAATATACACGTTCATATCTTTAACTTGGTATTTACCTAGCAATTGAATGAACATAAACATTACGTAATTATTATAACCATTTTCATGCACTATTTATAAATTAATTTAGATAACTATAAAAAAAAAATACCTAGCACAATCATTGACAACATTATGTGCTCCCTCTTTATGGACATCCAAGGAGGAATGTTATTGTTAATAACAAAAATAGGCCATACTAAGTAAACAAATCTCATATCTCCATATGGATTGACACCATCTGCCACCAATGAAAGTTTCAGATTACGAGGTTCTTCTTTAAAGTGTGACCATGTTTCTTCTATCTCTTTAAATGCAAAATCATCAGCAGGCATTCGCATAATGTCATCCTAACTTCTATTGCATGCATGGTAATCCATAAATTGTGCCAAGCTAGCGCACCTGAATAACCGTTCTAGACATGGAATAATGGGAATGTACCAAAGAACCTTGTGAGGCACTTTTTTTATTATTTTATCTGACCAATATCTACTAACATGACAATCAGGAAATTATGTTGCAAATTCATGTTGTTTATGATATAGAATGTGATCATTGGGACATGCATGTATTGTCTGATACTTCATTCCAATCTGATCTATAATGTTAGATAATTCTCGGTACAAACGAGGCAAAATGTTTGATGGTGGTAACAAAAACTCACTAATCAACCTACAACAACAAATATGCATTGTTAATATAATGAATAGTAATTGTATGCTAACCTTGAAGATGACAAAAATGAGATACCTTAGCATACATGACATTGCTACATTGGATATGTTATTCATAACCTTTAAGTTCACCAACAACACTATAGCTGGCAGTAGAGTTGTTTGGGAGCCTGGGTATAAGGGCTCATGTGCCTTCTCAAGTAAAGGTATATCAAGACCATCTTCATCATTATTATCAGATTCACTAGTACCATCATTGTGAGCCTCTTCATCACTTGCCCCAATACCATCTTCTTCAATCATGTCCTCTGGCACATTATCATCTTCTTCCATGGGAGCATTAACCTCAACTTGGATATTCACACCTCCATGTTCCTCCAGTAGGAAATCCACATTCAGCAATGGACAAAAATCGTGGCCCCCTTCAACATGACCATATTGCCTACAATGACTCTGTGTTGTTTTGATTAGAATTCTTCGATTCTTTAAACCCTTACACTTTTTGCAAGGACAATAACATTTATCAGGTTTTCTTTGGAATTGAGCCCACAATGCAACCATTGTCTCGTTATTTTCTTCTAGATTCATATTTTCAGGTGTGGTCTTTATTCACAGGAAAATATACCTACAAATAAATTGGACATGTTGTGATTAATGTTTATATCTGCACATATGGTTTTTGTTAATTAATGTTTTCAAATGTAACTAAAATGATTACAAACATATCAAAAAGGACCTTCACAAGGTCTTATTACATCAATTGTTCTAACATGGTCATGTTGGTTATCTTGAGACCTTAATGTCTTCTCATGCCTTCAACCTTGACCTTGATGCTCCTGCATCATTCTCCCAAGGATCAAGGAAAGTTGGATCATCATGAAATTGAGTAGGCAAACCTTCTAGGAAGTTGCAATACTTCAACCTTGTAAGTGTCACGTCAATGCAATGGGTACTAAAAAAACAATTTAAGTTGATGAGAAATGGTTGTTATGAATTCAAATTGTAAGCATCACCTCAATGCATTGGGTATTAAACAAACAATTCAAGCTTATGAGTATGGGTTTTTATGAGCCACAACTCATGAAATATGCATTAAGTCCATACCTGCTATTTACAATGAGTATGGGTTTTTTTTGTAAGAACATACTTGTTTTTTACAGTCAGTAAGTTTCTATATCCTCTAACAAATTTGAAGCAATGAGCCAAAGTCACACGGTTGAAGATGATCATTGTCCCCTCAAAGCGCCATCATTTGATAAATTATTGCATTGAAATATGATCTAGAAAGGGCCTTTCCACATAGTATGTTGGCACTATTTGGCAATCATTGATCATGTGCTTATTGCAAAGAGGCTAAGGACCAAACATGGAATCATGGAGATAGTGCACGGATTTACAAGGAAAATTTGTTGCTCTTTAGCTACTAATCTTGCTTTGTGCTTGTCAATTAAAACATTATTTTTAAACTTGATCTTAATACTTTTTATAATCAATGGCTTTCTTTCCAATGTCTATCTCTCGACTCAACACATTTTTTCATTTTTCTTTCCTTCTTGCTTCATCATAAATACTTGGTTCACAAGCACTTATGGTGTTCTTCTTGCTAAGATTATGAAGTGGACAATGACTTTCAATCTAGATAATCAAATGTTTGACTCAACTTTTTTGGGTAAGTGTGATGATATGTAGTGCACTATAAATTTTATCTTCAATGAAAGGATTAGCACCTCTAATTTTCAAATGGCGATCAACCAGAACTAGCTGACAATCTAACCTAAAAAAATACATTTTATGCCAAATTTTGATCATAGTTAAAGAAATTTAGCTATTGGAAAATGGAAAGATTATGTCTTATTTCAGATATGCAATAAAATGGGCAAGAAATGTGGAAGAACATTAAGTTTTTATCCACCAAAACATGAATAAATTGAATGTATTTTCAAAAATAATGTCAATTCCCTTCAAAAGAAATATTTTGCATGCAACTTACTTGCTGAAGATATTTCAACTTCAGCAACTCTTAAATCACGGGATCCACAATAGTTGGAAGCTTTGACCTGTCTGTTAGTTGTGGCTTGGCCTACAGCAACAAAAAATTCTTAGTATATGCATCTCAACATTTAAAAAATACATCAAGCAATTCAGGTCAGTTACAATCTGTAAATTAATTGGCATTTGTTTCTTCTTTAACATATTCGAAAATCAAGTACAATTAATAGGAATACAAGAGCAAAACTTGGAATTCTACTAATGTCATCAATGTTAATCTTGGGTACTAGTACAAAGCCAGTAAGAAATCTGCAGTTGTACCAACCAAGATATTTACAAGACTTGATCACAAAAGGTTCATTTAGCACAAAACAACTTCAAAAATATTGTATATATACACTCTTTGACGTTGTCAAAGGGAAAAATTATTTTAATGATGTTTTACGTAAGAATTGCTAGAGGAAATGATAAGCATGAAATATATTCAAGTTTTGACACTAAGAAATTGAAACATCCACACTCAGGAATTGCCTGGAGTATTTAAAGAGTGTGTATCCCACAAAAAGAAATTGGTATAAATGTTACAACCACCAAATTTGGAGGGCATGGAAATTCAGTCATCACTATCCTATGTAGTACACCTAATTTCATATGTTGGAATCATTTTGTGACTTGTACACATGATAGTCCAATAGTTTTTAATGTCATCTTGATCACAATTTTTCTATGATAGTCTAATAGTTGCAGGTGGCATCTTCATCACAATTTTTCCATGATAATTTTGTTGGTCTGAATTTTTGCATAATCGAATTCCTTTGTCCAAGGTATAGAAGAATTCAGATTGGGATCCACCTATGGTGAATAGGGTTTCTAGCCAAGTCATATTTTGTAGGTCTTTGAAGCAATTTTTTGTCAAAACCCTAGGTCTTGTTTTCTTTTAAATTTTTTGGGCGCAAAACTAAAAATATGCGAAGATTCCCATCCTTTTCAAACTTTTTGCACCCTGAGTCACATCTTTTCTTTTGTGTTTTTGACCGCCCGATCCCTAAAAGATCTATGGCAATCGCTATCTTGCTATGAAAAGATACAAGTATTTTATCCTTAGTGACATAGCGACCACCGCTAAGTTGAAAAGCAGTACCGTCAAGTGGAAATACGATGACCGAAGATTGTATTGTTTCAGAGATATCTCATCACGTTTACAACAGACATGTCAAAACCTGAAAAGGAATTACAACATTGAGGTACAAAAGGTGTCAACAAAAATCTTAGCTTTTCTGATTAGTCGCTTTGTCGCTATCGAAGAAATTGGGCACTTCATCATTAGCGACATGACGCCTTCACCAAAAATAATGGTCGGCAGTCACTTTTAAATTTTTTGATGATCGTAAGTTTTTTCAAGCTGTGTGGTGCACGTGTTGTTTTATTATGTGTCAGATGCATTAACGAGGGTAGTTATGACTTCACTCACCTTTATCTTTCTGACCCTGAATTTTGATGAGTCACCAGAAATTGCTATGTCGCTATCAAAGAATTGGTATCTCTTGCCGTTAGCGACATAGCGCCCAGACGGAAAGTAGTACTACGGCAACTTTTTAGAGTAAGTGGGTCCCAGAAAGTACTCCATCAGATATCAATTATAAAGCTTTGGAACATGTTGGCATCTAACGGGCTACACGTATACGTCGGGAAAAGAAAAGACACCAGGATTTGCTATGTTGCTATCAGGAACTTGTTCTTCTCGCCATTAGCGACATAGCGCCTGGCCGAGAAATAAACAAATATGGGCCCCAAGCAACAGGTAATATAGCCAGGATTTCATCACTTCATCAATGATTAGACCCATGCCCTGTTCACAAAATATATGAAAGACTGATCGTCAGATCTATCGCAGATCCATGATCATCGCTATCTCGCTATGGCGAGTTGCATGAAGGTTACGAATAGCGACATGGTGACAAGGGGCCCACCATATTTCTTTTGAGCAATGCAACAAATGTCATCTGCATGATCAAGTCAGGATCAATGACGAGCGCTATCTCGCTATGGGAAGGTGCTTACTCTTTATGTATAGCGAGATAGCGCCTAAGTGACACATGTCCTCATATTTCTATGGGTCTAGTCCAGAGGCACCAACAATGAAGGAAAGGTACACATGGAAAATTTTCATTGGGTTGACTGCCAGCTTGTCAAGAGGAACATGAGTCATCTTTTCTTGCATCCCTGGATCGTAGGATTTTTCGTAAATCCACGATGTAAATTTGAATATAGAAGGTGATGCCACCCTGTGCATTTATGAGAGATGAAAGCTTCACGTGTGAAGAAAAATAGAGTATAACACAAAAGATTTTCTTAATTCCACTGTACTCAAACAAAGATTCAGATCATTTCTAAGCAGAAACAGTTGTTGAGAAGACCGTGCTGAATTCGATAAGATTGTGAAGTATTTTGTTCGCAAAAAGATTGCAGTAACACTGAGAAGAACTAGAGAAAAATTCAAGGTAAGTACTTGCATTATAATCCTCCTACTATTTCAATTCCTTCGAGAGTTAATTAAAATGGCTCCAAAATAGAAAGCATTTTATGGTCAAGAGAACTATTTGGATAGGAATGTCCATGATGATTTGCTTGAACTGCTCTCTTCTTCCACTATTGAAACTATAGAAGTTAAGAGGCTAACTTCATTAAACCCTAGGCTGAAAAAAGAAAATGGGTTGTATGACAAAGGAAACTGGGTTAGGGATGCAACAACTTCACATACTAGTCTTGTTTTATTCAAAAAATGGTTTTCAGAGAGGAACCTTTTTGCCCCACATGCCAACATCTGGAATTTTGGTCTAGGGAAAATGGTGGTTCTTAGTGTTTTCATGGATTATGATATTTTGGAAGCTGTAGCTGAGAATTACGACCAAGCCCTTAGGGTAGTGAGGAGAACTGATGGTGAAATCTTGATTACAATTAGCACAGAGGAGATTAGGGAAGTTTTCAGTTTAGGGCATGTCACTGATTATCATGTGCCCATTGATTTGAAAGGGTTAGAAAATGAGTATATGTCTAAGAGAGATGCAGTTAGGCAAGGAGCATTGAGCGCATACATAGGTAGAATTAGAACACTGCCAGCAATAACAGCATCCTCCAGGGAGCCTTTCAAAAGGGCATACTTCAATTCTAGGGCTATAGAAATATATAGGTCCTTGTGTAAAGTTTTTGGGAGAGATGAAGAAGATTTCATGCTTGTGGATTTTATGTATATGATTACTTAGATTTCCTCTTTTGATGTGGATATAATTTTTGATTTTGCTTCTTACTTAGTAGAGGAGATTCAGATTGGACTAATTGGAATTGCTAAGGGTAAGGTGGAAAAAACTTTTGGCCTTTATTCTCTGTTAATGCACATGTTCTTATTCAAGGGAGTAACATATTTTAGTAAAGAAATGGAATTAGATAGAGAAGAGAGTGGGGAAGCATTACCAGTTCAATTGTGGAGTGCAGATATGACTTGGGATGCAGAGAATGCCAATTTTGTCAAGTTTGATAGGTATTTCACTTCAAAGCTAAGATGCCTCCTATTAAGGGACAATCCCAGAATCCCCAAAGCATTAATGAATCTCATTAGGCCTATGGACAACCCAAGTGGTTTGAAAGTTTCACATAATTGGGGAGATGTCATTCCATATTCTGTTTCTACTGTATTTAGAATATATGGTTTTAAAGGAAGCCCTCATGTACTACCCTACCAAGTGCCTTTGAAGGTAGGAGTTGTTGAGATATTGTGGCAGCTGGGAGGAGTGGAGGAAGCCCTTCTATTGAAAAGACAAAAGGGGTCAATTTTTCCTACTTGCACAGTGGCTCATCATTTTGTAATCACAAAAGGAGGTTGGCTTTCTCTACACAAGATTTTCAATCCTTATAAGATGGCCACTTCCCATCCTCATTTTTGTGATTCTGAAGGATTTTATCATTTGGCTCTGAGGCAAAAATTAAGATTGGTAAAATTGAGCATGAATTTTATTTTCCTGAAGACTTAATAAGGAATGAGTACTCCTTGCAGGAGCAAGAGACTAGGAAAGAAAAGTGGAAAGTCTTTTCTAAAATTTTGGATTTCATTCATTGTTTTGATCCAGATTATAGTCCTTTAGACGATGCAGTTACAAATGTAGATAAGATGAGAAAACTTATGAATAATTTTCCTGAAATAATAGAGGCAATGAATGAAAAGAAGCAATTTTTTATTAGGTTCTACCCGGATAAGGCCAGGGAAGTAATGGGAAGATTGGGTTTTACTCCCAATATAAGGGCAGGTTAATTAACTGTCCAAAAAAGGTTGGGATATACTATTGTTCAAAATAAAAAGAATACAGTGGACAAAGGCAAACAAATAATTGAGTCCACTAGTAGGGTTTTGGAAGAGAGGCCTACTAATCCCTCCCCTAAGAGGAGGAAAATAATAAGAGAGGAGGATTCTCATGTTGAGGAGCATTCACCTTCACAGACCCCTTTGAGAACCGGGGGGGAGCAGCTCAGTATTGAGAAAATTGAACAAATTGGATCACAAGGGGGAGTTTTTGTCACTCAAGCAAAGATCAATGAAGGGAACCCCTAGGAACCTCCTGTGCCAAGCCTTGAGCTGACTATAGCTAATTTTAAGGGAAGGGACTTGGACCCTATTTTGGAACAAGCCAGCCAGCAATTTTTGTCAGATGACAGTTTCGTAAGGTCTAGGGCTTTCCATCAATTTGCTTGGAGGGAAAACATCCACAATTTTGAGGAAAGATGTAAGAACATGAAAATAGAGCATCCAGAAATGGATGAAGCCTCCATCCAAAACCAAATAAAGGAGCAAATAATGCAAGAATTCCAAAACATTACCCCTAAGGAGGGAAGGCAAATGGTAAAAACTTCTAACATACTATTGTTTCCTAATTGGGATATTGCAGATGCATTGATTTTCAACTCTGTTTCTAATAGATTGGAGTTACAAGACCCAAATAAAAAGGAATTTGTAGGGACTGCTTTTAGTTATGATCAAGCTGCTCTTGTTATGTGGTCATTAAGAAGAGGATCTAGGATTGTATCAGCATAGCCTGATGGTTCAGGACTGATAGGGAATATTATTGTGAGGAGAGTTGTTGATACCTCACACGTACAGGCAGCCCACATGAATGTGGATTATTCTCAGTTTGCCTTGGCTACTGCTAAAAGGGAGGAAAAGGAAATTTTTGAATTACAAAGTAAATATGAGGCAGTTATGGATGCCTACAATAAAGAGGTAAAAAGGAGAGTTGAGCTTGAGAACAAGCTACTAGGAAAATCCACCAGGCCTAAAATAACATACCCTCGCCCCCCTGTTGAACCTTTCAAATCTAACCCCCTCATTGAAATACCAGACACACCCCAAGGGCCACAGTATTACACTGCTGAGGATTTTGAAGAAGAAAAGAGTAAACTGTGGGCCTTACATGTAGAGCTGGAATCTAAATATGAAGATAAACTAAGAACAGCTCTTACATATCTAGGAGACAAGGTTGAATGGCCACTAATCCATGATCAATTAGCCAGGGTGATTAACATCTAGGAGGAGTTAAAAGCAAATGATGAGGCTCTAAAGCCTATTGTGAACAAATGGGTGAGAAGGGAGAAAGAAATAACCTTATTGTGTCTATCTGTTATAAATAATTCTCGTGATCAGATTGACAAAACCTTTGACATTGTTTCTAATCTTGCTGATTTTGATAGCAAAAGGATACATTTACAGAAGATAATAATAGGCTACTTAGACAAATATAAGAGCCAAAAATTCAATTTATTTCCTCATGCCGTAGATAAGAAAAATAGTTTGAAAAGAAAAGAGGAATGGGCGAAGGAACTTGATGATTTATTCTGTTTAAGAATGAATCAAGTCATAAATGAAACAGGGCATGCACGGTGGGCCACCACAACAGAAGAAATGGTGAAAACCAAAATATTCTTTGATTCTTTAAAATAGGAATTTGTTGATATTGATAATGAGGTTGATTATATAATAAAGAAACAAAAGGATATTTTACAATTCAATTGGCCAGATGACACATTATTTGATAGGTGGATGGCAGAAATGCCTTCTAGTGAATAGTTTGATGTAGATGAAACTGACAGTGATGAGGTGCAGGGTGAGGAAGTCCAAATCATTGATACTGTCACTACTCAAACCCAATCAGAAGAAGAAGACAAGAAAAACCCTGTCACTTTCAGTTGCAGAACCGGGACCACAAGATGCCAATACAATTAAAGAAAAGGAAAAGGTAGAAGTTGTCCTTACCATGCAGAATGAAGGTGGTGGAAGCCTACAGGTGGAGGTTAATGTGCCCTCGTCAGAACAAGCTTCATCGTTGGCTAATTTAGTAGTTACATATGAAGATGAATCAGATCAATAGCCAACTCAGCAACATTAGAACATGTAACAGAAGCTGACCCACCGAAAGGAATGATTTGATTTTGATATCTTTTGTTACCCATAGTTTTGTCATTTTGTGATAGGTATATGTAGATATTCCTTGTAAAAGACACCTGTCAGTTTCTCTTAGCCTGAAGGTTGTTGCATTTCACACTATATAAGTGAAATTCCAGGGCAAGAGAAAAGGTTCAAATTCTACTTGCTAAGTGATACACTTAGTCTGTTTTTGGTCCACCATTTTTGAGCAAAAATTCATGATGTATTTTCTCTGTCAGATCTTGAGAATACATGAATATAGAATGATCTGTGTTTCTTTCTCAAGGTCATTATGAGTCTATTGTAAATTGTATACAATTTTCAAAGAAAATGAATACAAATTATGAACTGTTCCCATATCAGTTCTTTCTGAACTTTGTCTCCTTTTGATTACTTGGTTATCTTGATGTTGTATAAGTAAAGGCTTGTGCAATTGAATGCAGTTCAATTAGGTTGTATATCTGTTTATCATGGTTGTTAATTCAATGGATTAGGTAAAAGCTTTGATGAATTTGATAAGGTTGCTGCAGTAGTGGAAAGGATTTTGAATGACGATTTCTTATTAGAATTGCTGATAAAATTTGTTGTAAGGCAACAAATTAGATCTAGAGATTTGTAGTAGACTCTGAACCCCAATGGATTAGGCACTGATCAAATTTAATCCAGATGAAAGATAAATGTGTCACACATGATTGTCAAAATGCAAAATTATAATCAACTTTACTTTTATTTCCTATAGATCTTCAAATTTGGCCTCTACTTGTTTACATGGAATGTTTTAGCTTTAGTTAGCCATTATTGCTGAGAACATCTGCAAACCTATAAAAAAAAATTGGCCATATCTATTATATGGGATGTGTTTATTAAAGTATCAAGAATTGTACATGTATTGGAGAATTTGAGATGAGAATCAGAATGAAACTAAGATAATTCTCATACAGTTTTTCCAGTCTTGTATCATCCCTGGGTATACCCACCCTGGTTTTGTAGAGCCAAAAGAGTAGAAAACCACCCTTGGTTTTGTAGAAGTTTGGCCCAAATGGTGTGCACATACAATTGATAATAAGAATTGGCTAGTTTTTAGACTGTGTGAGTATTGTCGTCTTGGTATTAAGCATTTTGTTGCTTAGTAGTTTTAAAACACCAACAAGTTTGTTATTCATCCAAATGGAAACCCTTGTAGGAAGACCTAATTGCAATGCAACAATTAAATGTAATGTTGAAATATAGGAGAGAGATTCTTTTGGTTGAACTAGAAGATAAATCATCTTCTAACAAAATGATAGAGACTTTCGGTGAAGGATCCAAAGTACATCAATTCAATTATAGTCTAGTAAATTTAGGTTCCATCTTCATCATAAGTTTTTGAAGATAGTCCAGTATTTGTAGGTGTCATCTTCATCAAAAAATTTCCATGATAGTCTATTAGTTTGAGGAGTCATCTCCATCACAAGTTTTCCATGGCATACTTGTAGTTAGAGGTGCATTGAAGACCTTTTATCACTACATGAGCTAGTAGTAGATGGTGATTATTCATTATCATCATCATCATCTAACATAGAATCACATGAATATCATGTTTTATAGCCCACATGGCCTAGGTAGTGAGGGTACAACTCCAAGCACTAAACACACCAGATTTCAAATTATTATTTTTATGTGTTGATGTTTAAGTTGAATGTTCTAGTGTTGAAGAGAGAAACACACTCAAATTTTTTTTCTTTTTGTTCTTTTTTTGAATATGAAACTATTGTCTAAATGATACAATATAATTATGTATTATTAAAACAAAAATACAAGAAAAATATGATACCAACACAACTATATTTATAAAACAAAAAATGTGTCATTATTATTTCTTCTAAGCTTTTACAACTACAGCTTCTGCATATACATTTCCTTTCTTTTCTTTCATTACTATAACAAAAAGTATAATAGTTGTTACAATAGACCAACATTCCAAATGATAAATCTGCATCTACACACTTTCAATAAAATGAAACAATAAGTACATTACATTCTTTTTGCAACTAGACTCTTTTTAACACTTATCATCAAAACATCACTGAGAAAAAACACTTGAGTGGAGACTCTCCCATTTATATTACACAACAATGGCTGAACTTTGGCATAAAAAATAATAATGATAGTAATAGTATTCACTTCCATCTTCAATATTATCATAAAAACCTACAACAAAAATACACATGTACCTATGGAAATATGCTCGAAGAGAAATCCCTCTCCTCAACCACCGGAGATGCAGGTGTGATTGGAGGTCGTGAATGGAATAGCTTTTGAAGTCGAGCACATCAAGAAGAATGAAAGAAAGACAATATCGAGAGTTTCAAACTACTATTCCACCCCCCCTATATTGATGCAAATGCAGGTCCCCCTTTCATATTATTCCCAGGGCTAGCAGGCATCATTAATCAAGTGGGTGGAGAAAACCTGAAATGAAACTGGGCTTAGACAAAACCATGCGAAAATGCTCCAAAAATGTCAAATGAAACCGAGCGCAAAAAACGTAATCGGGCAAATGTTTTTTGAACTTTGCGGATGTATAAGCCATGTGTTGGTCAAAATTTTGACCAACACGGGTCTTATATGTAAAAAAACAAAAAAATTTCCTTTACATTTCAACCACCCTAAATTTATTTAGTTGATGGTCAAAATTTTTGGTCGAAAAATGATGTTAAATGTAGTAGCGAAAGGATGAAGTGTTTAACAAATTTGAAATGTTTAAAGCTCTTGTGGAAAATGAAAGTGGAAATAAGATCAAGAGAATTAGAACTAAAAATGGTGGAGAATATGTAAACAATAGGTTCCAATCATTTTGTGAGAATCATGGGATCAAAAGAGAGATGACTATTAGATATACTCCTCAACAAAATGACATTGTTGAAAGGAAGAATAAGACTTTAGTGGAAATGGCACATTGTATGCTACAATCTAAGAATCTTCCTTTGTTTCTATGGGAAGAAGCTATTAAGACTACATCTCATGTTTTGAATAGATCTCCCACAAGTGTTTTGCAAAACATTACTCCTAAAGAAGCTTGGAGTGGGAGGAAACCCAATGTTAAGTATTTTAGAGTGTTTGGATGTGAAGCTGATGCTCATATACCAGATGAGATAAGAGAAAAGAAATTTGATAAGAAAATTATCAAGTGCATATTTGTGGGGTATGATGATGAAAGGAAAGGATATAGATTGTATGATCCTAGTGTAGAAGATGTGTTTACTGTTGTCACAAAATTATGCACCCATGTCCAAAGTTTTTACCTAAGGACAACCTTGTGAAACATGGAAACAACCTCCAAGCTGTGGAACTTGAACTATGAGGTTGAGTCTCCAGAGAAGGTCAACTTCTTGTGCTATCAAGGTGCACCTAACTACACTTGGAGAGGAAAAGGGAGAAGGAATGCATGGAAGAAAATCTACCTACTCTAATCTAAGGGGGTGATGCACCAAAATAGTCTTCAAACCAATCTTTTCCCATACATGCACTATTGAATCATCATGACACCAAAAGATATACACATCTAGACTTGCTTTAATCTAACAATCACATGTAGATTAGAAAACCCAAATAAATGAGACAAGGAAAGAGAGAATTCACTTATATATCATTCATAGGCCAAAAGAGATACAGTCATGCAAGATTGTAGATATCCACAATACACCAATAAGAGGCAAATAGTTCTTGCACTTTACAACAATGGCTGAAGGAGATAAGGTAGAATGTCATACAGTTCAGAGGCAAAGGGAATTTACACTAAAGTTGTAGAGCAATATTAGAGAAAACAAAGAAGAGTCGACCCTAAGAAAGAATTACAATTGCATAACTGAGATATCTTTTGACTGAAGTTACTCTACAACCATTGTCATTAAGTTTCACAGAGATCAATCATGCAGATCTAGAGAAATTCTAATTTGGTACACTTGTAGAGGCATGAAAATCATGAAACCCTGACTGGAGCAAACCCTGAAGTGATAGAATGGTGCCAATCAATGGTAAAACCCTCAAAATGGACGATCAGGCAGTGGAAAGGGTGCATCTGCATTGTTTCTAACAAAACAATAACTTTGGAGTGGTTGAGATCAATTGAAAAGATCAGATCATGCAAGAAACCCTATCTTCATCTTTGTTTTTGGTTCATGAGTTAGCAAGGTCAGTAGGTCAACCAAATTCTGCAACTAGGATGAGTCACATGGACCAATAATTTTATTTCATTTTGCCACCTCATTAGGTCCTCATTATTTTGACTATTTTGTTCATTATAACTATGCCACCTTTCCAACTTAACCATGATGGTTCATAACTATTGGTCTTAATTGTGACTACCTTTCTATGTTTTTCCCACTCGGGCCTACAAGGATAGGTGACCTTCAGGTAGATCAAGTGCCTGAATTCAGCAATCAAGGATTGTAATCTATCAGGTCTATTATACCTAATACTCTCTAGCAATTGTATTAGAAAGGAAATCCTATGTTGATAGGTTAGCTTAACAGCTAGGTTGTATATCCTTTAAAAAGGCGATTAAATCCTTTAATAGGGTAACACTTCATGTAAAGTGTGTGTAAATCCTTTAACCAGGTCACTATTGACACAGTGTAAAGCCTTTAATAGGGTAGGCCTTTCACAGGGCAGACCATCAAAAGTGGTCAAAACAATTATTGCTGCAGTAATTTTGTGGGTATCATCCCCACCCCAATTTTATCTTCTTATCCTGGAGGGTTTCTGGGTCACCAAAATCTCAAGTGTTATGTGGTGATGCATGTTTGTTTTTCATGGTTGTTTGATATGTTTACATGCATGCAATTTACTTTCAGTTAAAAGTTTTAATGGTTAAAGTGCAATACTTCTGATTCACCCCCCCCCCCCCCCCTCAGAAGCATTCTTCCCATTTGAATATTCCAACAGGGATCAGGTACCCAAATTATTTTACTGGCATTCTTTTCCCAAAATATTCCTTGTCATTGCAAACCCAACAATCACATTTTTTGGGGGCCATTTTCATGGGGTTGGAGAAAAAAAATTTGAGGCCCATTCGACCAAAAATGTTGCTACAAGATTCGATTACGTGTCCAATATTGTTGTCTGAATGGGGAGCAGCAGTCGTCAAAAGGATGAACACAAAAGGAAGGTATCGAATGAAGAAATTGCAACATATAGGGAAAGTGACAAGGAAAATCACCAAAGGAAGAGAAAAGGTATGTTAAATGTGAATCAAGTTGATGATGTATTGATCAAAGGTGAAATCATAGAGTCAGAAAATGAATATGTTCAATTGGGGAATGAAAATATACCAATTGATAACGATAATGTCAAGATTGAAAAATTGGAGAATGAAACTTTACCAATTCATAATGTAAATGCCATGAATGACCATATCGAAAATGAAAATGCATAGGAACATTACATATCTCCTAATCATAGTTGACATGAAGGTCCTAGAACACCAAAATGGATAATTAAAATTGATGAAATGATTATTACTAATTTAGAAGGAAAAAAATCACAAAGAACCATTTGATTATGGGCATCAAGACTATATAAGATGTTTTTTGGAAACAAGACAATGGTGGAGCAATGTCAAGTTTTTATGCACTTATTAAAGATACAAAAGATGAGACCTATGCTTTCCAAATTGAAGATTCATGTCAATAAGATAATGGAAAGAAATGTCATTATTGTGAAGAATATTTTCAATGCTCTCAATAGCATTGGAAAAAATAGTAGGGAGAAGGATAAGAGAGTTGTTCAGAGGGTTATTACAACCTCTTTGGTAAGTCATCATTTGAGAAAGGGTAGATATATGAGACAAACTTTTATTGACTTGAACCTAAATTGTACTACTTTAAGAAGAGAACATAATAGGCAAGAGAGAATTGATGATTCTCTTCAAAATGATACATGGGCTCTTGGTGGGAGACTTCCACATTTTGATAAGAAGCTAACTGATGATGTGAAGCAAAAAAATTACATAGTTTTGGCACTCTAGATCAAGAGTATGACCCAATGCTAAAGACTTGTTGAAGTTGAAAATTGAAGTTAGAGACCGCACACCACATCCTAAACATTATTTGGAGGTAATTCAAACTCAAACTATGTTGTTCAAAGAATTTAGAGAGATTCATCTAAGATTGCATATATCACAAAGGGCTTTTCAATCCTTGAAGCCATTTTAATGTGTGCCACTTAAAATTTGAAATACATGTTGTTGCAAATATCATGTGGAGTTTTCTATGCACCATGAACCATTATGGTCCATCCATTCTACTTTGCATAGTAAAGAAATTTTGAACAATTGTGGTGCTAGTAGGCTTCCAAAATCATCAAGAGACTTGCTAGATCAATTTTTATGTCCTAGATTTGATGGTTGTTTCTTTTATAGAAATGCTTGCTTAAATGAGAAGTGTTCAACATGTGGTGGCTTATCGAAGTTTGACACATGTTTCCATGAAGGTTGTAAACAAGATCTTGGGAGGAAAATAGTATCAAAAATAGTATATGAAATAGTGAAATATGCATTGAAGAGTGGAGGTGAGGGCTCTAGACATGAATTGGTTGCAAAAGAAATTAGTGTGGCTAGTTTTATTTCAAATTTCAAGACAAATATTTTCTACAAGTATGCAAGGCATAGTCATAGGTCTCAGTGGTTGGATCATCAATTTAGACTGTGTAAGGAGACTTTCCCCATTGGCGCTATTATATTACTTGTTGACTTTGTAGAGAACTACACATTGTAGCCCCAAAATGAGACATAATATCAGTATTACAATTCCACTTGGATTTCTATTTTTGTCCACATAACATATAGAAATGCCCCTCATAGTGTAGAAGATAATTGGAAGATTATTAGAGAGTACCATTTTTACATGAGTGATGATAGATCTCACTCTCACCAACTTGAACAACATTTTTTTGAGAATTATTTTGATTTCTTACAAGAGCATGACATTTCTATGGATAGACATATCATTTAGTCTAATAATTGCATAGGTCAATGCAAGAATACTCACATGTTTTATTGGTTGTGTAGGATGCATGTAGAGAGGGGGTGCCTCATATTTAGATTTCTTTTGAGTTCGGCCATGGGAAAGGGGAACATGATGGAGTAGGGAAATGTGTGAAGAGAGCTCTAGTTAAGGAGAAACTGAAGATTTCAAGAGCAGACCTTCTTGATGCTCATAGTATTGTCGATTGATGTAGTTCAACATTATCACAAGGAGGACTCTTGATTCAATAGTACATTGGTTCTTTTGGTTGGTTGAGGAAGTCTCCATAGGTGATAGATCAAATTCTACTACTATTAGAGAGTCACAAAAAATGCATTCATTTTAGAGCTCTGATTCTAATACATGGATCATTTTGACATGACAGCTAGCTTGCTTTTGTCCTATTTATTTTCAATGTGATTGGGATCACTATGAGTCAAGTGAGTGGATGGACACATGGCCTCCACATTGTCTTAATACATTTCCTTCCATACCCTCTATCAGAAATGATGACATGGAAATTTTAGTTGAGCATAACCATCTATCAAAGCTTCTTCAGCCAAGACATATCTTTGCATTGGTTGCACCATAGGGGAATGATGAGAAATCAGATTATAGGTTAGCACATTATGTAAGAGGTAAACAAAAGCTTGCACAAGTGATCAAAGATGATGATGGATTCACATATCCTACTAGTTTAGTTATTGTTGTTGGAACATGATTGTAGATATACATGCTTAGGAGGAATGGAATTCCTACATTCGAAGACTATCAGAAGCACAAAATAATTCTCATATATTCACATCTTATTATAGTGACAAATGTGAAGTTTTTGAAGCATCAAGGAAGACCAAAAGTAAAATAACTTTTTACTATTACCAATGTTGATCATGAACCCCTATTGGAGACCCTAAAATATAGAGGACCCTATAGGAACACTTGACTAGGTATATTTATTTCTTATGTTCTTTTGTTCATAATGAGTCAGTGAACTGATGATTATCTTGTTTAATACAATTATTTACTAACATTTTTATGATATTGGAATGTAGGTACATCATGAAGAGTATCCATGCATGAAGATAAAAACTAAATAAGGAGCAGAATGAAGAGAAATATATTATATTTTTGACACTACAATTTTTTGTAGTTGTGTATTGATGTAATAATGATGAAAAACTTGAGATATTGTAAATGTAAACTTTTTGATTTAATGTAAGAAACAAATATGTTTTTACTTAATGTAAGTTATGTGGAGGGAGCTAGAAAATAATGATTTAACGTTTTTCTTAATACTAACACCAAACTTGCATTGTGCCCAATGCCAAAAACTTGAGGGAGCTAAAAAATAATGTTTTTACTTAATACTAACCCTAGTGAATCCCTTGTTCCAGCCATGGAGAGCCTCCAACATTGCATCCACCTCATACCAAAGAGTCTCCAAGGTGCTCTAAGTGTTTTGGGAAATTGATCTTCTGAGGGTTATAACTTGGAGCTCATGGGGGCTATTAGTGAAATGTCAAATGATACATGACGATCATGTTGAGGCCTATAATAACTTATCTCATTTCCAGGAGATCACATTATGTTTAGATTTGGCACAGCGATCTCGCTCAATGCCAAAACTTGTAGTGTGCCTTAGTTCATTGGTGCATCACATCACAACTTTGAAACCATTGATCTTGGCATCGAATCGTCAATCTCATTAGCTCTGGATGGGTGGGTGAACCCTAATGACATCCTTATTTTATCTTGGGAGAGCCTCCAATGTTCATGGCCACCCCATAACAAAGAGTCTCCAAGGTGCTCTAAGTGTGCTTGGAGGTTAATCTTCCAAGGGTCATAACTTAGAGCTTGTATGGGCTATCAATTAAATGTCAAATGTTATAATATAGTCATACTGAGGCCTACAATAACCTATCTCATTTTAGAGAGATCACATTCTATTTGAATTTGACACAATGATCTTGCTCAATGCCAAAACTTGTAGTGTGCCTCAGTTAATTGGTGCATCACTGTGCAACTTTGAAACCACTAATATTAGCATTGAATTTTTAGTGCCATTAGTTCCAGATGGGAAGGTGAACCCTAGTGTCACCCTTGTTCCTACCACAGAGAGCCTCCAACATTCGCAGCCACCCCATACCAAAGAGTATCCAAGGTGCTCTAAGTGTGTTTTGAGGTTGATCTTTTGAAGGTCATAACTTAGAGCTCATGAGGGTTATTAGTAAAAAATCAATTGCTACAAGATGCTTATGTTGAGGCCTACAATAACCTATCTCATTTCTAAGAGATCACATTCCATTTGGATTCAGCATAGCAATCTCACTTGATGCCAAAACTTGTAGTGTGCCTCGATTCATTGGTGCATCACTACGCAACTTTGAAGTCACTAATCTTGGCATCAAATAATTAGTGTCATTAGCTTCAGATGGGTAGGTGAACCCTAACAACACCCTTGTTCTGGCCATGAGAGCCCATGACATTTGCGACCACCTCATACTAAAGTGTCTCCAGGGTGCTCTAAGTGCATTTGGAGGTTGATCTTTCGAGGGTCATAACTTAGAGTTCATGGGGGCTATCGATGAAACATTGAATGCTACAAGACATCATGTCAAGGTGTACAATAACCTAATCTCATTTTAGAGAGATCACATTTTATTTGGATTGGGCACAATGATCTCGCTCGAAGCCAAAACTTATAGTGTGCCTCAGTTAATTTGTACATCATTACACAACTTTGAAATTGCTAATCTTAGATTCAAATTGTTAGTACCATTAGCTCTAGATGGGCGAGTGAACCCTAGTGACACCCTTGTTCTGGCTATAGAGAGCCCATGACCTTCATGGCCACCTTGTACCAAAGACTCTCCACAGTGCTCTAAGTGCATTTGGAGGTTGATCTTGTGAGGGTCATAACTTGAAGCTCATGGGGGCTATTAGTGAAATGTATAATGCTATAGGATAGTCATGTCGAGGCCTAGAATAATCGATCTCATTTTAGATAGATCACATTTTTTTTGGATTCAAAACAATGATCTCACTTAATGCTAAAACTTGTAGTGTACCTCAGTTCATTGGTGCATAAATGTGCAACTTTGAAACCACTGATATTGGCATTGAATCGTCAGTTCCATCAACTTCATATGGGCTATTGACACCCTTTTTTAGGCTATAGAGATCCCACAACCTTCATAACCACCTTGTATAGAAGAGTCTCCAAGGTTCTCTAAGTGTGTTTAAAGGTTGATCTTCTGAGGGTCGTAAATTGGAGCTCGCGGAGGCTATCAGTGAAATGTTAAATGCTACAAGATGGTTATGGTGAGGCCTATAATAATATATCTCATTTTGGAGAGATTGAATTTCATTTGTATTTAGTACAATGATCTCGCTCGATGTCAAAACTTGCAGTGTGCCTCAGTTCATTGGTACATCATTGCACAACTTTGAAACTATTGATATTGGCATCAAATTGTCGACGCCATTAGCTCCATATGGGCGGGTCAACCCTAGTGACACCCTTGTTCTGATTGTGGAGACCCTTCAATGTTCATTGCCACCCTATACCAAAGAGTCTTCAAGGTGCTCTAAGTGTGTTTGGAGATTGATCTTCCAAGGGTTGTAACTTGGAGTTTGTGGGGGATATTAGTTGTTGTGGTTCCACAACGCATGCCCCATTTCCATTAGAAAATAGGGACCCCCTAATTTTTTAGATTTAGGCCAATTCTGAGGCCCTGAGTCCCCATCCTGATGTCGAAGAGTCAGGAAAGTAAAAAGTGAAAAATAAAAAAGGTCATAAAAAGTAAAAAAATTGAAAAAACCAAAAAATCGTAAAATTTAAAAATTGGAAAATGTCAAAAAAAATTATTAATTAACTAAATGCATTGTTTCACACCTCACGAGGGCCACAGGAGTGCATTCCACCTTTGGTGGGGCTACAGGGGCACACCCCACCCTTGGTGGTGTGTAATGCACAGCTGCACACTGCACACTGCACACCACCAAGGGTGCGTAGGGCTATATAAGCCCAGACCCCCCTCCAAACTCCTCACCATTTCTTGCTTGTTTCCTCGTCGAACTTTGTGACTCTAGCACTCTCCAAACTCACCCTCTCATGTGCACCTCCCAGACGTCCACACTCGGCACCTGCATTAAGGTGTGCATAAAACATAAACACACCGCTGTCCACCCACGGCACACACCCATTTGCACACTTGCCATCTGTGCACCTTATGCACTTTTTGTTTGCATACCTTGCACACTTTGCCACCACACACACCTTGTTGTGGTCTGCACACCTCATGCACTTTGCTACTATACACCTCCACTTTGCAAGTTTTAAAAACAACAAATGCATATAACACACAAACTGCACACCTAGGTCGTGTGCACCACTTGTGTCATGCACTGTGCCTTGCACTACCTATGTCGCACACCCATCCCACACACACCACCCACTATCATGCTTGTAGTCATAAGCACCCCTCTTTCTATGCCTGTGTGCCATGCACCACAGACCCACACACCCTACGTCACACACCCACTATCGTGTGCACCTATCCTTCCATGCACCATGCACTCCATAGAACTCCACTCTGTGCATACTTCCACACTGTGCACACCTCCAATGCCATACGTTACCACACACTCATGCAAAATCCTCAAATGCAAAAAACAACCCACTTTGGTGTGCAACTACACAAACCCCCCCATAAACCCCATTAAGAAAAACCAAACCCTTGAAAGACATTAAAAATACACCTTATGTTTTTTTAATTTTTTCATTTTAAAAAGAAAAAAATAGGTGTTTTCATGCATTTAATTTTTTTTTAGTTCTATTAAATGTTATCTTGGTGTGACCTCATAGTTTTAATTCTGAAGTAATCACATCTTCATTTTTTCATGCAAATATTATTGCATCCTCATCTGGCGAGAAGATGGCACCCAAGCCCATGGTTTTCAAATTCCAAGGAGTCCCGTCAAAGTCAAGATTCTGAGATGACTATGCAAAAATTAAGTATACTAATTTAGGACACATTGACTTGGGAGAGTTCCTTAGAATCTATAACAAACCCACAGAGAGGTTAGCTTTGGTATCTACTTTGATTCGATCAGGATTGGTGAGTGCAACTTCACACCCTACCTTAGTACAATCAGCGAAGTTAATCATGACACTGGCACAACACTTTTTTCCTGAGGAAAGAGTGGTTAAGAGTGTGACTAGAGAAGTTGTACTCAACCTCTGACCTGACAACATTGAAAGGGTCTTTCATCTCCCAAGAGCAGATAAATTCATAAGACTCTCCTATGAAGCAATAGAAAGATGGTATAGGGAGCACCTGAAAGAGGCAACATATATCATTCAATCATCTTACCTCATTAAGAAGACTCCTATGGGCAGGGTGACAAGAAAAGTGGATATTACAAGGGAGTATATGAAGGAAGATATTGGCTATTCCATCATTCTTCTAAGCAGGGTCATGGGTCTACCAGCCGCCAGGCATTTGAATGTCTTCATGATTAACTTTATTGAGATGATCAAGATGGAAAAGATGCCACTTGACTGGGCCACAACCTTGAGTGAGAACTTGTGTGAGCAATTGGTGACAATCAAGGATAAGAAGAAATTATATATGACTTCCTACATAGTATATCTACTAGTGGCTAGGGCAATAAACTATCTTGGACTATACAAGAGAGGCAACATGTAGAATCCCACTGCTTGGTCATACATTTTCTGCCCTCAACTAGTGAGGAAGAAGCTTTTGACATAGAGAAAGGAATACAAAATCATGAATGATGCATTCATATTTTCAATCATCCAATTCATAGAGGGAGACTATGTGAATAAGTTATCTGATGAGGCAATAGCATAGATAATAGCTCTCGAGGCTTACTACATCTAGTTTAAAACATTCACATAGCTATGAGTAGTTGGTGCCTCTGTCAACCCTAAGAAGCTCCCCAGATATCCAAGTGATAAACTAGTTTTGTTGGAGATTGCACAATAGATTGAATCTACATATGATAGGGTAAGGAAACAACGAAGACCATGTTGGACATGGCCCCTAGTCATAGGACCATATTAGGTAAAGTGGAAGCAAGATATTCCATCTTTTGAGTGGGAGTGGGAACATTATACCCTTGAGGAATAAAACTCTCCCTGGCCCTATTTTAATAATATTGGGAAAGTTGAGAGTCTAGTCAATAGAGAATTCCACCATGAGGAGGCCATTGAAGACTACTAGATGAATGCGACAAATGAGTATGATTTTTGTATTAGGGACTATTGTAGGATGACTTTGTATTTATTAGAGAAGGCTCTCAAACTAATAATTTTGGAGGAAATAAAGCAGCAAGATTCCAAGGAGTTGTTGGACCCCTTGTTCAACTCAAAAAAAATTGGAGAGAGACCCATCATGAATGTTGAGGTTGATAGGGAGGAGGGTGATGATATTAATCATTAGGTGAGGCATGTAATCAAAATGACAAAGGATTGGATCAAGAAACCTTTTCAACTTGATCCAATACCTAACACCATGATCTTTCATGCACAAGCCCACCCAGAGAAAGGTAGAGGAAAGAAAATTACAATTCCTACCTTTGCAGCTCAATCTCCCATCAGGCCAAAAATAGTATACCAACTTAACTACCTGGTTAGATACTATCACCCTTTAGAGAGGAAAGGAAACAACAAGAGAAAAAGGAGCTCTCCTCAAAGGGTTGAAACAGAATAAGCTGAAGTGCAAGCACCTCTCCAGCAGCAGGAAGAAAGTGTATAAGGGTCCAAGGATACTGGAGTTGCTCAAGTCTAGGATGACCCTCAATTGCCTCCCTTTATGCCTAGCCAGTCAAAAGAGAGAGAGATTTAGTAGGTTTCCATTCCTCCTCCACAAGAAGAGCCAGCATCCCCTTCTACCTATATGAAATAGAAAAGGATTAAGATCCAAATGAAGAAGAGGCAAATGGTGACTAAAAGAATGGTGCCTTTCTCATCTATCCTTGAAACCATTCCAGGGGGAAAAGTGGAGGATGAAGAAGAAGATGATGAAGAGGAACAAGTGCCTTAGCAAGAAAGAACTTAGCTAGCTAGAGCCTCAGATATCGATACATTAGAAAAGGTCTTTGCAGAAGCAATAACTTTTACTAGGCAAGCCAATCCCAATGGAGGAGGACTGATGCTTCTAGCCCAAGCTATCACAAAAATGCCAATATACCTAGTCATAGCATCCCTGGTGCCTATCAAATTCATACCTATGAACCCAATTCTACTACAATAGGCACCTACTCTGTAGAACCCCCCACTAACATATCTAGGGTATGAGCCTTCAAAGACTACTTTTTTTGAGAAGGCAATAGTTCCTATAGAAGTAGACAATAACTTCATTTCAGAATTTGACTAGATGAAAAAGACTATGTCACAAATGAACAATGAATTGACTCATCTTAGATTGTTGAAAGGGTAGAACAACAATTTCCAAAGAAACAATGTCGGTCCTTACAACAACAATTATGGCCAAAATCACAGAAACTTCAATGGAAACAATAGCAATGCAGGAAACAATAATTGAGGAAACAACTTCAATCCTCCTGGTCAAAATAATGGCTTCCAGGGATAGAATTGATAGTGGAACACTTGTCTGAATAATGGGAGCATTCCTACATATAATAATAATAACAATGTTTAGTATGCTGATATCAATCAATATGATGATAGTCACAATGCACTTAACGACGATGGCTCGTACTATAATGGAAATCAAGAAATGAATCAAGGCTCACTAGTAAATGATAATACTCCTCCTGTGCAATTGAATTCTATGATGTTAGAATCCTACGACCCTACACAAAAGCCACAGGAAGAATAGTCAGTTGATGAAGAGTTCTCTTTTCCATTCAGTCAAGAACCTGACCTTCAACATGAAGAAATGCTTTCCTTTTGTAGTGACAATCAGAATATGTACAACTTGAGAAGTAGAAAGGAACATTTAATAGATGGAATTCCTCTAGCACTACAACCAACTCCTCCTAATCTAAAGGCGAGCAATAATCTGGCATCGATTAAACCACTATCTAGACGAAAACAAAATTAGAACCAAGTGAATGTACCAATGATATTTAAAAATCCTTCTTGGTCTACTGAAAGATATAGTGCAGTGGAGGACTTGAAATGAATGAAGGCCAATTGTTTGACATGTTGCAAAACTGTCCACAACAACAAGAAGCGCTCATGAAGACCCTAGACCATAAAAAGACTTCCCACAATGTGAATACTACCCCTCAAAAGGTGATGTCACAACAAGTTAATGCTACAGAGGCATTACCCACTATGTTTAAAGACAAGGTAGAGGTGCCCCCATTTTTGCTCAGTATCAAAATATATGGGAATAATCTTCACCATTTCCTTATTGATTCACATGCTTCATGCAATGTCATGTTGATTGTAGACACCTAAATTTGATTACACCACTTTGGTAATCCTATTTAGTTATCTCTAAAGGCATCATTAATTAAATTCCTATTTAATTAATCCTTTGCCATCCCCTAGTTGATTAATTTAATTAATCATCTATACTCCTAATTGATAAATCAAATAACCTATTATTTATCAATTAAATCCTATTCTTCTATCTAATTCCAAAATCCCCATTTATTAAATAAATCTATTTGATAAATAAAGCCCTCAAATCTAATAACCCATAACCTATCCTAAATCCCCCTTTTTAGCCTAATCCACCCCATCCACCCATACTAACCAAGCTTAGCCACTAACTCACCCACCCTCATGAATGCCATCCACTTGCAAATCTCTAACATCCCTAATCTAATCCTAAACCCAAGCCTAATCCACCCCCTAATGTTGTCACATTCCCTAAACAAGCTTAAGACTTTCCTAAGCCAAGGAAAGTCAACAATCTCAACTCCCTCCAAAATATCCCAACCACCCAAGAATGAATGCTCTTACAAAAGCCATAAAGACTCTTACAATCTCTTAAAATCCATAATGAAGGGTCTTTATGAAGATATTATCCCTTGAGCCTCCTTTGTTGACTCATCCATCCCCTTTCCTCCATCCACTCACCTTGTGAAATGTGTCACTCCCTGATTGGTGCTAAACAAGCACAATCCATGTGCTCCCCTTTGAGTGCATCCTAGCCCTCCTTAAGTTTTCATCTTTCCTTCCATCTTAGCCCACCATCCCTCAATCCCTTAGCCTATAAATTGAATCCCCTCCCAAGCCATTTCATCACAACCTTTAAGCCAAAGTTATAATGCTAGTTTGAGAACCAAAAGCCATCAACCATACTCTTATAATGCCAAATTGAGAGCTCTCAAGCTACCAATTTGCCATTCCATCTCCATTGAAGCTATTTTGAGGACCTTGAGAATACATCCTACATTCACATAGTAGACTCATCCCTAAATCAAGTGATCATCCTCATTGGGAGAGCCATTCCATGGTTCATATTCTCATTTGAGGGTTTCACTTTGTCTCTCATATATGTTATGATTTTTATGCTATTAATGCTTTTGTTCTCTTGATAGATTAGCATTTCTTGCTAACATACTTCTCATATATATTGATATCCATAGCACAAAAGTTAATAGTTACCCCTCAACCTACCAACCAGATAGTGATATAGTTGGACAAAACGGAGGTGAAAGTCATAGGTGTATTGAAAGATGTATGGATATAGTTGACAATTGGCCCTCGAATTCAAGATTTCATTGATATACATGTGGCTGATATCCTAGAGATGTACGGATTACTCCTTAGTAGAGAATGGACAAAATGTCAAAGGGGATAGTTTTCCACAGATTTCACTCAGCTCTGATTACCATGGAAAGGTCTACACAATCAAATCAAGATAGATGTGAAGCCCAAGTTAGAAAAGATGATCATAGATTACAATGTCCCTAATGAGGTAGCCTTCTTGCAAATAGATTTAGTCTCCTACAAGGTGATGGTTTTTTATACAATGTTGACCAGAAAATTGGATGATCAACATATGGACTCCATGAATTCAACCCTAAAAGATGAGATCATAACACAATTCGTAGACCATATGATGGCTAACCTATAATGTCTAGGAGAAGAAGTTGATCCCAATATTCTCCTCCTCCAAGGATTTTTTCGATTGCATAAAGTCATCCATTCAAAGTTTGAGTGTTCATCATGTCAAGAAGTAGTTGCTAAAGTGTTGACCAAAATGGTCGAGGTAAAGAAAGTTGATGACCCAGAAAATGGACCTATAGAAAACCAAAGTCCTACAAACACATCTGATGCTATTGAAATGATTGAGGGGGAAACTAAAGATTTCAATGCATTGTATAGTGATACCTCTTTAGATGGAAAAGGTTTGTCTTCTCCTCCACCTGAAATGATCAAAGTATAAAGAAGAAGAAGGTACATAAAAGGCCAGGGATAGACTTTAGTGGTCATTCATCCTCTACCCAAAGTTGAAGAAATTCAAGACAAACTAGAAAAACATGCACCTCCTCTATCAAGAATTCACAACAGAGAGTCATCAAGTCTGCTTCCCAGAAAATTACAATGGGTTCCTAAGAAATAATCCCTTAAAGCTTAGATAAAAGAAAAATTAAGGACAAACAAGCATAAGGTTAGAAAACCCAAAGAAATCTCAATTTGGATGCTTCACTTCGACAGTTCCAAATGCAAATCAAGAGCTGATGCAGGTATTGACCTAGTTGGTCCAAAAGGTAAATCCTTCTATGCAGCATATCAATTGCAATTTAGATACACTAATAGTGTTGCAGAATATGAAGCATTGATTTCAGGACTTATCTTTGCACTCGAGAAAGGAGTTATAGCTCTCATCATCGAAGGGGATTCTTAATTGGTTATACAATAAGTGAAATCACTATGTTCTTGCAATGATAAGAGATTGCTTGCCTATAGAAAAAGGGTATGGCATCTGTTAGATGACTTCAAAGCTTTGAACATAAAGTCTATTCCAAGGAGGAAGAACATTGTAGTAGATGCCCTTACTATTTCTGCAAGCATATTGCAACCAGTTGAAGGAACGAAGTTGAAACAATTTTCAGTGGGATTGGTTGTTGCTCCATCTATTCCATATAATATCATGAACTTCCAAGTTTTTTAGGATGATCAACATACCCTAGAATTTATTATGTGCAGCAGCCACTTTAAGGGACAAGAAATAGATGACACACCAGATGACGAACCTGACAATACTGTAATTCAAGATAAAGATGAAATCTTGAACCTAAAAACCAATACTATTTCAAAGGGAATGGTTGAATTAGAATGTATCTTTGATCATGATGAATCAACACTTAACAAAAGAATCTTTGAAGAAAAGGGGACCAACGAATGTGATTCACATAATTCAGGAATGAAAGATGACCCCAAGATGGTAAGGATTGGGAAAGCATGTAGTTTACAGGAAAGGGAAGACATGCTCAAATTGCTTATAGAATATAAAGATGTCATCACTTGGAGCTATGAATATCTAAAGACATATGATCCCTAGATCATTATGCATGATATTCCACTCAAATGTGACATCAAACCTTTCTGACAAAGGCAAAGACCTATTAATCCCATTCTTGAGCCTCTGATAATGAAGGAAGTCAAGAAATTGCTGGATGCAAAAATTATTTTCCCTGTGTGTCACTCTACATGGGTGGCTAATTTAGTTCCTATATGAAACAAGACCAGAGAGATTTGACTTTCTGTGGATTTTCACAATTTGAACTTGGCATCTTAGAAGGACAATTACCCATTGCCCTTGTTGGATGAAGTCTTGCAAATTGTGAACGGTTCGAAAATGATGTCTTTCTTGGATGGATATTCTGGTTACAATCAGGTAATGGTAGAAGAGAAAGATAGATTAAAGACCGCCTTTATGACCAAATGGGGAACCTTTTCCTATAGGAGAATGCCATTCAGATTGATTAATGTGGGAGCTACATTTCAGCGAGCCATGGATGAAGCATTTAAGGGATTGATTAATAGATGTATAGTTATCTATATGGATGACTTGACTATCTTTTCAAAAGATTGAATTACTCACATTACTAACCTAAGACAGGTGTTTAATAGGTGTCATAAATATGGCATATCTCTCAATCCCAACAAGTGTTCATTTGGGGTCACTAAAGGAAAGCTTTTAGGTCATGTCATTTCTAAAGCTAGTATTTCCATAGATCCTGATAGAGTTGAAGTCATTTTGAAGTTATCACCCTTGAACAATCGAAAGGAACTCAATTCTTTCTTTGGGAAGATATATTTTGTTCAAAAATTCATAAACAGATTTGCAGAGACTATGCATCCTCTCAATAATTTTCTCAAGAAGGGAGCTAAAACCAAATGGGTTCTCGAGGTAAACAAATCATTCAAGGATATTAAGGTAGCCATTTCCATGGCTCTAGTATTGGTAAGTCTTGATTACAACCTTCCCTTCAAGATATATTCCTTTGCTTCAGAGCATTTGTGTGTAGGGGTCTTGACCCAGAATAAGGAGAAGGAATATGAAAGACCTATTGCTTTTATGAGTTGCCCACTAAGAAATGTTGAGTTGAATAATTCCAATCTTGACAAATACTAGTTTGCCTTGGTTAAAGCGATGAAGAAGTTTCGCCATTACATATTAAGAAGTAAGGTGTATGCTATAGTACCTGACCTAGTAGTAAAGACATTGTTGATGCAAAATGAGCTTGGTGAAACATGAGGTAAATGGATGGCGATACTTCAAGAATTTGACCTAGAGATCCAACCTATGAAATTAGTCAAAAGTCAAGGATTGTCAAGAATGATAGCTGATAACCAGATCAGCAATGAAAAGAAATTTGAATTTGAGAAAGAAATAGGTGAAGAAGATCAAAAGAAAATGATAGTATCTCAAGTTGATATTGGCCAAGGTGTGGTGACAGATGTCTGGTAATAAGATATTGTGTATTACCTCCTACAAAATTGATGCCCCAGTTGGATGAATAGCTCACAATGCAGAGGACTTAAAATGAAGTGTGAGTCTTATATGCTACAAGACAATAAGTTATACAAAAGGAACTATGAAGGGATCTACTTCAAATGCCTAGGACGTAAAGAAGTGTAGGAAGTCCTAGAACAATTTCATGACAAGTATGGTACAAGGCATGGTTTCACAGAAGTGACAGCTCATATGATTTTGAGATTGGGTTACTTTTGGCCCACATTATTCAAGGACACTTTTGAGCACATGTGCTCTTGTCATGTTTATCAAACAAGTGCTAATAGAGAAAGACACCCAACGATGCCACTACAACCCATATATGAGGTACGCCCATGCACAAAGTGGGGTCTATATTTCATTGGTCTAGTTAACCCACCATCATCAACTGGACACACCTATATTCTCATGGCCACTAACTATTGTACAAGATGGAGAGAAGTTGAAACTTACAGAAATTACACTGCCAAGGTGGTGACAGACTTCTTGGAGGAACACATTGTTACCAAATTTGAAATGCCCTTCGCCCTTGTCTACAATAATGGATCTTCTTTCACATCAATATTTTTGACTCAATGAGCATTTGAAAATAAATTTATTATCAAGTTCTCTTCAAATTACTACCCACAAGGAAATGGGGTAGTGAAATCTACAAACAAGAACTTGATCACAGTAATAAGGTGATTGTTGAAGGAGAACCCTAGAGACTGGCATTCGCAGTTGAAATATGCCCTATGGATAGATTGAATGAGGGTCAAAAATGCCTTGGGGAGTTCTCCATATTTGTTGGTTCATGGACAAGAACTAGTATTTCTACTGAACCTCAAAATTCTTGTCTTGAAGTTCATGACTGGATACGTTGAAGATGTTGATGAAGTACAAATCAAATTGATGAATCTTTTAGAGATGTTCGAGAAATAGACAGCTACATTAGAGCACATGGCTAAACATCAAGCTGTCATGAAAAGATGGTTTGACAAGAGAGCCATGATAAAATCCTTCAAGATTTCTGACCTTATTCTACTTTGGGATAAGGTGAAAGAAAAGTCGGCAACCATAACAAGTTTCAACACTTGTGGATAGGTCCCTATTAGATTGTGGAAATCCTCAGAGAAAACACTTTTAGGCTTACTTCCTTACAGGGGGAATTTCTTCCCTTGCCAGTAAATGCGCAATTTCTGATACATTATTTTGAGGCCTAAAAGATGCAAAAAAAAACAAAAACAAAACAAAAAAAGTTTAGTTAGGTTTTATTTCTGCACTTAGTTAGGTTTTATTTCTGCAAGTGTGTTTATTTTCTGCAAGTGTGTTTTGTGTTTAGTTGTGTATTTTTTTTTAGTCACGTGTTTACTTTCAAAACTGTGTTAGTCCCAGGGGGTAAGGTGCACTTGAGATATTTCACTAACCACTCTTTGGTTTTAATTTTAGGAAGAGGTATTTCTTTGTCAAAATATTTGGACGATTGTGTGTCTTATACCAACTGAGCAATGGATGTTGCTTGTGGAAATAGGGAGACCTTCAGTCTTGAATTTAGGGCTTTAAACTAACAAGCTCTCAACACTTTTTGAACTTAAGAATCGATCATCTTAAGTGTTGTCTAATTAAGGTTGAAGATAGTATGGGATGATTCAAACTCCAATTGGTTCAAATAGAAGGGATCTTCTTGAAGGGTTGCTAAGATCATTGTTTGGCATGAGATTTTCTAAAAAGTTTTAAAAGAGGAACACAAGGGATGTTCACCAAAGATTGAATCCAAGAAATGACACTGATGTCCTTGCTACACAGTCTAAGCGTAGTTAGGGTATAGAATCAAGAAAAAGGAAAGAAAAAAAAAAGAGGAATAAAAAGAAAAGGACGGTGTTAAGACTAAAGGATTCTAATGATCTAAAATGGAAAAAGGATACAATTTCAAAATGAAGTATCTTGTACTAAAACATTGCTTCATCAAGTAGTGACATTACAAGCTACATGGAGTGATTCTTCAAAATTTTCCAGAAAATTAAAAGAAAGTGACAGCCCACCGAGAGCCCTTGAACTGATTATCTCATCTGATCAAGCAAGCGATCGATAAATAGCCTTCGTGAAGATTCTTAATGAATGAGCTAGGAGGGGTGGAAGATTGCTTCCAAAATTTCAAAAAACTTTGATATACTGCATCTTGAGATGTCGAAGGGAATGAATACATCAATCACACACTAAGCTCAAAAGGTTTTGGATTCTAAAGTTTTGATTTTGAAGTCATTTGAACTACACTCGAGGCATTCGCAGTTCAGTTAGTGTTTGATACATGTTGAAAGAATGTTTTCTGATGAAGAAATGCCTTTGTCATTTCTTCCTTTTTTTTGGGGCTATTTATTGTGGCTCCACAACGCACGCCCCATTTCAATTAGGAAATGGGGACCCCCTACTTTTTTGGATTTGGGACAATTTTGAGGCCCTGAGTCCCCATCCTGATGTCAAAGAGTCAGGAAAGTAAAAAGTGAAAAATCAAAAAGGTCATAAAAAGTCAAAAATTTGAAAAAACTAAAAAATCGTAAAATTGAAAAAAAAATCTAAAAAATTTAAAAATTTAAAAAAATTATTAATTAACTAAATGTATTGTTGCACACCTCACAAGGGCCACAGGAGTGCATCCCACCTTTGGTGGGGCCGCAGGGGTGCACCTCACCCTTGGTGGTGCGCAATGCGCAGCTGCGCATTTGCGCGGTGCACATTGCGCACCACCAAGGTGGGTGAGGCTATATAAGCCTCGACCCTCCTCCAAACTCCTCACCATTTCTTGCTTGTTTCCTCACTGAACTTCATAACTCCAGTGCTCTCTAAACTCACCCTCTCGTGTGCACCTCCCAGATGTCTGTGCTCTACACCTGCATTAAGGTGTGCATAAAACATGAATACGCCATTGCCCACCCATAGTGTGCACCCATTTGCACACTTTCCATCTATGCACCTTGTGCACTTGTCATCCACATACCTTATGCACTCTGCCACTTCATGCACCTCATGGCGATCCATACACCTTGCGCACTTCCCCACTGTGCACCTCTACTTTGCGAGTTTTGAAAACAAAAAATGCATATAACACACAAATCGTGCACCACCTATGCCATGCACCATGTTATGCACTACCTGCGTTGCATGCACCACCAGCTGTTGTGCTCACTACCACGCCCACTATTGTATGCACCCCTCTTGCCACACCTACATGCCATGCACAATGGACCCGTGAACCTCACATCATGCACCTGTTGTCATGTGCACCTCTCCTTTTGTACACCATGCACTCCACAAGACTCCACTCTGCATTGCGCACACCTCCACACCATGTGCACCTTCGATATTATGTGTTATTGCACACTCACACGAAACCCTCAAATGCAAAAAATAAATGGGGTGCATTGTTGCACACCTGCTTTAGTGTGCAACCACACACCCCTTCCCCCCATAAACCCCATTAAGAAAAAACCAAACCTTTGAAACACATTACAAATGCACCTGATGTTTTTTTAATTTTTTCATTTCAAAAAGAAAGAAAAAGGTATTTTCATGCAATTAGTTTTTTTCAGTTCTATTAAATGTTATCTTGGTGTAATCTCATAGTTTTAATTTTGAACTAATCATGTCTTCATTTTTTCATGTAGATATTATGGCATCCTCATCTAGCGAGAAGATGGAACCCAAGCCCATGGTTTTCAAATTCCATGGAGTCCTGTCAAAGACAAGATTCCAACATGACTATGCAAAAATTAAGGATACTGATTTGGGATAGACTGACTTGGCAAATTTCCTCAAAATCTATAACAAACCCATAAAGAGGTTAGCTCTAGTATTCACTTTGATCCAATCAGGGTTGGTGAGTGTAGCTTTGCACCCTACCTGATTACAATCAACAAAATTAATCATGACACTAGCACAACACTTTGTTCCTAAGGAAATATTGGTTAAGAGTGTGATTGGAGAATTTGTACTCAACCTCTAACCTGACAACATTCAAAGGATCTTTCATCCCCCGAGGGTAGATCAATTCATAAGACTCTCCTATGAAGCATTAGAAAGGTGGTATAGGGAGCACCTAAAAGAGGCAACAGATATCATCCAATCATCTTACCTCATTGAGAAGACTCCTCTAGGCAGGGTGATAGGAAAAGTGGATATGACAAGGGGCTATATGAAGGAAGATATTGGCTATTTTGTCATTTTTCTAAGCAGGGTCATGGGTCTACCAGCAGCCAGGCATTTGAATGTCTTCATGATTAACTTTATTGAGATGATCAAGATAGCAAAGATGCCACTTGACTAGGACACAACCTTGAGTGAGAACTTTTGCGAGCAATTGGTGGTAGTCAAGGATAAGAAGTTCTGTATGACTTGGACAATGAACTATCCTAGACTATACAAGAGAGGCAACATCTAGGATCCCAATGCCTGGCCATACATTGTCTACCCTCAACTGGTGAGGAAGAACCTTTCGGCACAGAGCAAGGAATACAAAATTGTGAATGATGCATTCATATTCGTAATCATCTAATTCATAGAGGGAGACTATGTGAAGAGGTTATCTAATGAGGCAATAGTATAGATAATAGCTCTTGGGGCTTACTACATCCAGTTTAAAACATTTATGTACCTACAAGTAGCTAGTGCCTCTTTCAACCCTAAGAAGCTACATGTGACAGGGTAAGGAAACAACGAAGACCATGTTGGACATGGCCCTTGGTCATAGGACCATATTAGGTAAAGGGGAAGCAAGATATTCCATCTCTTGAGTGGGAGTGGGAAAATTATGCCCTTGAGGAATACAACTCTCCCTGGCCATATTTTGATAATATTGGGAAAGTTGAGAGTCTGGCCGGCAGAGAATTCCACCATAAGGAGGCCATTGAAGACCACTAGATGAATGTGACAAACAACTACGATGTGCATATTAGGGACTATTATAGGATGACTTTTTATTTAGCATAGAAGGCTCTCAAACCAAGCATTATGGAGGAAATAAGGTAGCAAGATTCTGGGGAGCTGTTGGACCCCTTGTTCAACTCAGACAAAATTGGAGAGAGACCCATCATGAATGTCGAGGTTGACAGAGAGGAGGGTGATATTAATCATCGGGCAAGGCATGTAATCAGAATGACAAAGGATTGGATCAAAAAACCTTTTCAACTTGATCCAATACTTGACATCGTGATCTTTCATGCACAAGCCCACCCAGAGAAAGGTAGAGGAAAGAAAGTTACAATTCCTACCTTTGCAGCCTAGTCTCCCATCAGGCCAGAAATAGCATACCAACTTGACTGCTCGGTTGGATTCTATCACCCTCTAGAGAGGAAAGGAAAGAACAAGAGAAAAAGGAGCTCTCCTCAAAGGGTCAAAATAGAAGAAGCTAAAGTACAAGAACCTCCCCAATAGCAAGAAGAAAGTATACAAGGGTCCGAGGATACTGGAGTTGCTCAAGTCCAGGATGACCCTCAATTGCCTCCCTTTGTGCCCAGCCAATTAGAAGAGGGAGAGATTTAGTAGGTTTCCATTCCTCCTCCATAAGAAGAGCCAACATCCCCTTCTACCTCTATGAAATAGAAAAGGATTAAGATCTGAATGAAGAAGAGGCAAAGGGTGACTAAAAGAATGGTGCCTTTCCCATCTATCCCTGAAACCATACCAAAGGGAGAAGAGGAGGAAGATGAAGATGAACAGGTGCCTTTGCAAGGAAGAAACCAGCTAGCTAGAGCCATAGAACAACAGAGAAGAAGAATTTCCACAATAACATTGTCATCCACCCTAGAGGAACCCTTTTAAGTCTCTTCTTTAGAGGATGAGGTACAACAATGGGTGGATGAGCAGAGTGAGGAGGGTGATGACATTTTCAAAATGTCAAATTTTGACTTTATGCCTGTGGGGACAAAATTGGTTGGGGATAAGATCAAGGATACCCCTATAGGTGAACTCCAATAAGAAGACTTGACACAAATGTCACTAGATTCACAGGGTCCCGATCTTACTCCATCTCCACCACAAGTCACGGTTGTAGATAAAGGCTCAATCACTCCTCTACCTCAAATTTTAGAAGAAGAATAGGTTCAGAAGGAACCTTCACAAGATGAGGTGCAACCACAGCAAATGGCAATTGATGAAGTGTCAAAGGACGAAAAAATGGTAGAATATTCTCAACCACCTTCCTAAGACACTGAGGTGCAAGTTGCAGGGTCTACGAAAATAGAATACATAGAAGAAGAGCCCTCAAAAAAGGAAAGTACTCTAAAGAGTAGTGATAAGGGAAAGGGGGTAGCAGAACATACTCCTTTTTCCTCGAGGGGAAGGTCTTCAGCTGAGTGCATCCCAAGATGGCTCCAAAAAGAAATAATGAGGAGCACCAAACCTCAATTTTATGCTGATGAGGAAGACTTTTTTGAGTTGGCTGAGATTTTGAACAAACTTGAGTCTCTATTACATGAGGCAAGACTATTGGCATTCATCAACAATACCTAGGACTAGGATTTTTTTGCACAAGTGGTCGTTCCTCCTGAAGATATAGATGCAAAAAGCCTCGATCCTTAAGACTATCAAGAGGTCTACTTGGCAGGCCCACACGGGATACAGCCAGGTTAATGGTAACCATCGGGATCAAGGAAGTTTTTAGGAGCATGGAACAAGAGGAGGTCAAACTTCAAACACTTCGATGGCAAAATGAGATCCTAAGGGGATATTTGGCCAAAGTGGTTGGTCCTCTAGATCCTAAGCACCCCAAGGAGACATTGAACACCTAAGAGAAGAGGGAGTTGTACATGTAGATCCATTTTTTAGAGCCTATCAATAGTGGCGGGAATGTTTTGAAGATAAGGGTATTTTGATTATCCAGGGGAACCTGAAGTTACTACATGCTACATAGGAGAATGTGAATAAAATGGTAGTGATTTTGAAGCAAGACTTTAGGATTATGGATGAGGTAAGGGCCTGGCGTAAGGACTTACAAATTTTGCAAGAAATAAAGGGGAAAAGATACTGGATTTTGGTAGATGTATAGATAGCAGAGGAATTAGATTTGATTGATGATTAGATAGAAAATATTGCTGATAGTAATAAAGTAATGGAAACATTGTGTGTGGAGATCCATAGGCTCAAGGACCAAGCCTAAGAGCGAATTTTGGAAGCAAAGAAGCATTACAGTGATGCATGCTTAAAGATTTTTCAAGATGAGGAATGGGAGACGTTGTTGCCTATAGAGGCAATAGTAAAGAGTTTTAAGAAGATTTTTTAAGAAGTTGCTAATGATGAAGATATTTGGCAGGGTTTCAGAACATAAGAAGCCTTGTTAGAATTGGATACCAAACTCAAGGATTTTGGTGACACTTGAATTGAGGTAGATAATTATAGAAAGAAAGTCAAGGAAAAATATAAGGCTTTAGATTTACCAAATGGGGCCAAAGTTACTAGGATTATAGAGAAATTCAAGGGCAAACATCCAGACATAGTCTTGGGATGAAGGGGAACAAAACCCAGATGCCAAAATTTCAATTTTGTCACTCAGTAAAATTTTGAGATTTTGGATCATTTTGAGGTGCACAGGTTTGCAGGTCTGCTTTTCCAAAGGTGCACCGATAGTTAACTGCCAGTTCTAAAAAGAAATCTTTCCATGCATTAGAAACACATTCTGATGGTAGTTTAACTAAGACAAACACCTAGTGAAGGATTAGCTTCCAATTTTGGCACTTCCAAACACTTCCACTTCGACTGAAGGCTTTCTTATTATTTCCTCTCTCGTAATTCTTTTTTTTTAACATGTAAGGCTCATGCATCCAATTAATGAATAAAAATGGATGGAGTCTTGCTTAGCACTAGTTAGATTGTTAGTTTGTATATAATTAGTTTGTTTTATTAAATTAAAAGCATTTTATTGCATTAAGATATCTCTCACTCTCAACACTAATTGAGGAAATGATTTCTTATAAACACTCCTTTGTAATATGTAATTGGGGCCACCATTATTTTGCAATAAAATTATTCTTTTGGTGTTCTCATTTGGAGTGTAGTAATTCTTGCCTAAATGTGTCATATTTTTGTGGATGTATGTTCATGGAATTGTGATTGAGTCAAAGGTTTATTGCTTTGTTTCTAGTTGTGCAATTCATTAGTTCTGGTGTTTGTTATAGTTTTAACAAATTTTTTTGACATAACTAGCTTGAGAAGAAATCATCAAATTGTGCCTACATAAATTTTCATCTCAAATGAGTCCACTTTCCATGGCCTTATGATTTGATGAAGGGTGAAACATCATATGATCACTAAGTTTCTCACCGACAATTGCATCAGTCGAATCGAAGAAGTGTTGCTCCTTTTTTCATTGGTTATCTACCGATTTCTTTGAAAGTTTAACTCACAGACATGTCATTTTGTATAACTTATGTCCATTAGGAATTTTCAATTTCGTGTTATTTTCTTTAAAGTTTTGTTATTTTCTTTGCTAATCCCCCTGTTAGAACAGGAATTCATACTAGTTGCATTGTTAGATTGCATTCATAAAAATACAAAAACATAGTTCTTTTTTGTGTGTTATTTTGAAGCAACGTGCAGATTCTTCATCCCATCCAAAGTCAAAACAAACCAGAAAAGGCCTCCTTGTGAACAATCACATTTATCTTCAACTAAATGGATTCTAGTAGGTTGCAAGATCAAACTAGAACCTTGGAGTTGATTCACAAAATCAGCTTTTCAAGAGAGGAGTTTGCAAGAATTCCTATCATTTAGCGTCATGCATAATGACAGCTCAACATTAGTAAAATGCCAACTACTACAGGATGTTCATGTTGAGGCTTACAATAACCTATCTCATTTTGGAGTGATCACATTATGTTTGGATTCAGCACAACGATCTCTCTCAATTCCAAAACTTGTAGTGTACCTTAGTTCATTGGTGCATCACTGCGTAACTTTGAAACCATTGATCTTGGCATCAAATCATCAGTGCCATGACCTCTATATGGGTGTGTGAACCATAGTGACACCCTTTTTCTTGTCCTATAGAGCCTCCAATGTTTGCGGCCACCTCGTACCAAAGAGGTGCTCTAAGTGCATTTAGAAGTCGATCTTCTAAGGGTCGTGACTTAGAGCTTATGGGGGCTATCAGTGAAAAGTCAAATGCTTTAGGATGGTCATGCTAAGGTCTACAATAACCTAGTGACACCTAGTGACACACCTATTTTGACCATAAAGCCCTAATAACATTTGCAACCAGTACGTACTAAAATGTCTCATAACACCAAAGATGGGCTCCTAAGACCAAATTGGCCATGGATTTGGCTAACCGTAGACATCTTAAGGGATTATAGAGATCATTTAATATTAAAAATTTCACAAAAAATTGATAATAAAGGTTTTTAAAATGTTCTTCACAAATTATTGCATTTGAATTGAATATAAAAAACATGATCAAAATGAATGATATTCCATAAACATGAACAATACACATGATCCACGATAAATTGAACAATGCTACACTACATTAATATGTATATCATTGTGCACATAAATGATGAAAATATATATCAAAATACATGCATCCATAGACAAATTACACAAATATATATCAAAGTTCATGTATTCATAGACAAATTACACAAATATATATCAAAATACATAAATCCATATGCAAAATGTGGCTGATCATGCCATTGAAATGTGTATAGTATTAATGTTTATGTATATAGTGTGGCATATGTCATCTCAAAATGTCTCATGACGTATCCTATGACAACTATACTATCCTATGTTGATGTTGGATGATCAAAATGCAGCCTCTTTGCTGAACTAGGTGGATCGGATGCCTCCTGCATAAATAAAAAAGGAAAATCCAAAGTTAGACTACTAATTTTATATGATTCTATGTATCTAACATTGAATTACTCAAATGCATAATGATTCTTTTTTTAATGAATATTTATAGTATTAAACTTTCATCATAAATAACTCTCTCGTCAACCTCCTATGGAAGTCAGGATTCCTCTCATATGTCGCTAGAAATGCTTGAACCTCGTTGATTATGGCCTATATATGTTCAAGCATGGTTGGCATATGGATCTACAACTTAAAGTCTAACATCATTATTCATATCATACTAGATTTATAATCTATAATCAAGAATTCAAGCTAAAACTTAGTTCTGTCAACTCCTCTAGAAATAATGGTTGCGTGAGAAAATATACAAAACTCTAATGTCTAGCCTCCTACATACTAGGTATTTCCTATGAGATACAAAATCCTATTTGATAATATCATGGAAATAAGTCTTGAATTTTTTTATGAAAATAAGGAAAATAACAAATAAATGATACTTATACATATGATGGGGCTCAAACTGCGAATGGAAATGCCAGAGGGTCTATGATGCCGAATCTTCCTAGACTCGTCACCATTAGTCATGCCCTGTACAATAGAGAATGTAATTAAATTTCATTAGCACAAATATTTTACAAGAATGCATCAATATTTAATCACTTTAAAAGCACCTAATTACCTTTCCCTTGTCAATGGGCTCTACCTCATCCCCCACACTCTGCCCCCCACTGAAAGGTGATACCTGCAAGAGAAAAGAAAAATTAAAAACCATATATGCTCCAATATCAAATAGAAAAACAATGAGAACATAACATAATGTACCATAGATGTCTCAAGGACAAATGAAATAGCTAAGAGTGTGACATTATCAACCTGTCTGAGCTCCTCCTCAGTCATCAACTAAACATAAATGAAGATCACATACCTATATAAGTCAGTATGGGTTAAAATTACTCTACTATAAAGATTAATTTTAAATCACATATTTTGTAACAAAAAAATGTATACACGTACTGACACGAAAGGATTCCATGTATCTACATGCCCCTCCTCTCTCGTGTTGGGGTTTGTAGCCTTTGTGCGTGTGTTTGTTGTATCATCCTCCTTGAATACAAATTGATACTCAAAAAGATCACCTATGGGACCCAGACAAATATTCTTGCATGTTATGTAAGTTTGGGGCACACAAACATGTGATGAGCTTGTTAGATTGTGGTGACTAATCAAGGAAGTATTGTACATACTCCATAATTCCTCACTAATCAGAATTTTGGGCCGACATGTAATTATTAATTATAACCCTAAAGTGGTAAAAATACTTGTATAAAAAAGCTTACGGTTAGGGATTGTTTTAGAGTGGTGATGGAAAAATTGGTTCTTGTGGCGATATTGAGTTGTAAGGGATTACAAATTGTAATCAGGTTGTAATCACTGGATCGTAATAATATTAGGCTTGTTGTTTGGTGGATGTAGCCCAAGGATTGGGTGAACCATGTTAAATCTTGGTGTCTTGTGTTCTTTTCTGTGTGATCTATTATTATTTTATAATATTGTTTATATTTGCATTTAATTGTTATTTCTATTTGTGGTTTAATCCTAACAAGTGGTATAAGAGTGAGGTTATTTTTTCAGTTATCCTCTATAGGAAAGTCTCATGGTTGAGTGGGAGTCTCATGGTTGAGTGGGAGCAATGGCAGACAAGGGTAAGCTGAGGGTTAACAGGTTTAATGGGTAGAACTTTCAATTATGGAAGATGCAAATAGAAGACTATCTTTATCAGAAGGATTTATAGAAGTTGTTGGAAGGAAAAACCAAGAACCAGGGATCTATATCAAATTATGAGTGGGATCTTTTAGATAGAAAGGCACTTGGAAGCATTCAATTATGCCTAGCAACATCGGTGGCATTTAATATTACAAAAGTGAAGACAACAGAAAAGTTCATGCAAACCCTAGCAAAACTGTATGAAAAGCCCTTTGTTTCAAACAAGATATTTCTCATGAAGCATTTATTTAATATGAAAATGGTAGAAGGTGGATCTATTGCAGATCATTTAAATAAGTTTAATACTAGTACTAGTCAGTTATCTTCTATGGTTATTATTTTTGATGAAGAAATTAGGGCTCTCTTGATTTTGTGTTCTTTGCCTGAAAGTTGGAATGGCTTGGTAATGGCTGTGAGTAATTCTGCTCCTGGATCTAGTACCCTAAAATATGATGATGTGATTGGTGTTATTTTGAGTGAGGAAACTTGTAGGAAATCCTCAAGAGGATCTACATCTAGAAGTGCTTTGAACGCACAAAGTCAAGGCAGAACGACTGAGAGGAAGTAATTCTAGAAATTGTGGAAAATCATGAGGAAAGTCAAAGGGGAGGAGGTCTCAATTGAGAGGACTAAACATCTGCTAGTACTGTTAAGAAATCTGATGTATTTCAAACTTTTAAAAAATGGAAATGCTTTGTTGAAAATGAGACTGGTAAGAAATTAAAATGTCTCAGATCTAATAATGGTGGTGAGTATTGCAGTCATGAATTTGAAGATTATTTCTCCACTAATGGTATTCATAGATAAAAAATGGTTCCAAGGACTCCACAAGAAATTGGAGGGGTTGAACACATGAAAGGACTATAATGGAGCATGCAAGGAGCATGAGGTTGCATGTTGGGTTGCCCTCACACATGTGGGCAGAGGCTTTCAATAATATTGTATATGATTAATAGAGGTCCCTCTACTCATTTGGATTGTGGTATTTCTAAGGAAGCATAGATTGGTAAGAAGGTGAGTTATTCTTTTCTCAAAACCTTCGATTGTGAAGTATTTGGTCACATAGATTCTGAAAATAGAACCAAGCTAGAAGCTAAGTCAAAGAAATGTATATTTGTTTGATATGGCATTAATGAATTTGGTTATAGGCTTTGGGATTTTGAAAATCATAAAATTGTAAGCAACAAGGATGTCATATTCAATGAGAAAGTGTTGTATAAAGATCTAATGTAGCAACATGAGAAGAAAGAAGATGATTGTGTAGTGTTCAATGATACTCCAAAAGATGATGTTCTAGTCATTCCTCATGATATGCAACAACTGCAACAACAAATACCACATGCACCAATGAATGTTAGATGGTCAACAAGGAAAATTAGAGCTCTAGAAAGATTTTCTCCCTCTTTGTATTCTATTTTATTAATAGATGATGGTGAACTTGAATGTTATGATGAAGTTGTATAGGTGGATACTAAGATTCAGTGGGAGTCTACAATAAAAGATGAAATGGACTATTTGCTGAAGAATAAGACATGAGATTTATGCAAGTTGCTTGTAGGTAAAAGGGCTTTACAAAATAACTAGGTTTACAAGTTAAAAGAAGAGGATGGAGGTAAGAAAATATTTAAAGCTAGGTGAGTTGTAAAAGGGTTTGCACAGAAAAAAAGCTTTAATTTTGATGAGATATTTTCTCTTGTTGTTAAGATGACTTCTATCCATATTGTTTTAAGTATTATGGCTACTGAAGATTTGAATTTAGAGCATCTTGATGTTAAAATGGCCTTCCTTCATGGTGATTTGGATGAAGAGATATATATATGGCTTAGCCACAAGGATTTGAGTTCAAAGGTAAGGAGAACTTAGTGTGCAAATTGAAAAAAAGTTTATATTGATTGAAGCAAGCACCTTGGCAATGGTATCTGAAATTTAATAGTTTTATGCATGAGCATGGATATAGTAGGTGTCATTCAGATCATTGTGTTTATTTTAAGAGGTTTAATGATGATAGCTAAATTATATTATGTTTATATGTTGATGATATGCTTGTAGCTAGGTCTAACATGGATCACAGTAAGGGGCTGAAATGCCAGTTAGCACATGCATTTGCTATGAAGGATTTGGGGGTAGCAAAACAAAAAAAATTATGAATATTTGTAGAGATAGGAAGAAGAGGACATTGATGCTATCTCAGATTGATTATGTTGAGAAGGTGTTGCAGCGTTTCTCTATGGAGAATGCTAAATCTGTTAGCACACCTTTACCTAGTCATTTGAAGTTGACTAAGGAGATGTGTCCCAAGACACAAGAAGAGGAGGATAAGATGTCAAAGGTACCCTATGCTTCAACTTTAGGAATCTTGATGTATGCTATAGTATGTACAAGGCCAGATATTACACATGTAGTGGAAGTCATTAGCAGTTATATGAATCATCTAGGAAGTGAGCATTGGAATGAAATTAAATGGATTCTCAGATATTTGAGAGCAACATCCAGTAAGTTTTTATACATTGGGGGCTCTACTACTAATTTATAGGGCTATGTTGACTTAGATTTGGCAAGGGATATTGATACCAGACGGAGTACTATAGGTTATGTATTTATTGTTGATGGAGTAGGTGTAAGCTGGGTTTCTAGGTTACAAAAGGTTAATGCTTTATCCACTACAAAGGCAAAGTATGTTGCTACTATAGAGGCATCCAAGGAGATGATATGGCTTCAATTCTTCTTAGAAGAATTTGAAAACCCTTAGAAGGCTAATTATTTATTTACAAATAGTCAGAGTGTCATTTATCTTGCAAAGAATTTAGTTCTACATTTAATGACCAAACACATACAATTGTGGTACCATTTCATTCGGTCAGTTTTGGATGATGGATAGTTAAAGCTAGACAAGATACATACAGATGAAAATCCAATAGATGTGTTTGAAAAGGTAGTAACAAGGGAGAATTTGAACTCCTCTTCAGCTTCGGTTGGTTTTCTAGACTAAACATGAATAAAAGAACAACAAAGTCTAGGGTGGTTTGATCCAGTGGGAACCTCATGGAGTAGCGACATGGCTATAGGATCAATCTCCAAGTTGGAGATTGTTGCTTAATGTGGAGCTTGATTAGTCCCCAAGTGGGAGATTACTAGATTGTGGTGACTGATCAGGGAAGTACTATACATACTCCATAATTCCTCGCCGAAAAAAATATTTTTGGGCCCTATTTTATCAAGATTTTGGGCTAACATGTAATTTTTAATTATAACCCTAAAGTGGTAAAAATACTTGGATAAAAGAGCTTAGGGTTAGGGATTGTTTCATAGTGGTGATGCAAAAATTGGTTCTTGTGGCAATATTGAGTTGTAAGATATTACAGATTGTAATCAAGTTGTAATCACTAGATTGTAATAATATCAGACTTGTTGTTTGGTGGACATAGCCAAGGGATTGGGTGAACCACATTAAATCTTGGTGTCTTGTGTTCTTTTCATGTGTTATCTATTATTTTTTTCTGATATTATTTATATTTACATGTAATTGTTATTTATGTTCCTAGTTTAATCCTAACAGAGCTTGTCGATGAAGATATCATGCTAGCATCATCAACACAGGGAGGCAACATTGACCTAGCATGGGATATCAATAGGCTACTAAATCTATGGATGGCTCTAATATTCTAAGAGCTAACCTCTGCAATGATATTAGGATGCTACACTAGAGGAGGGAGGGATACATTAGTAGGGGGGGCAGAAGTGCTAGCTTTCTTCTACTAGGAAAAGTGTCTATCCTAAGGAGTTCCTCCTCCTACACACATGTTAGGTGTCATGCTCCAGTAGTTCACTTGAGGTGCAACACAAATGGGCATACATTTTTTTAATGAAATAGAATGACACCTCTAAATTTTTGTGTAGAGGTTTGTCAAAAAGCATCCAACAAGGATCCCAAAAGTTTGCATGCATAGCCTCATTTGTGCACCATTTAATTGATAATTTGAGCTTTTTGCATTGTACTATTTTATCAATTTTTGTGTCTGCAATATATTTAACTATATCATCTTTAGTTATGTTTAGGGCCACAACCTCATCATAGTCCAATCCATCATCAAACACAGCATGCATTTGCTCATGCCAATGAAGAGCAGCATTTTTTTCATTGGTAAGTGTTTGAATATTATCCACTATGGTGTTTAATGTGGATAACATGGGAATCAAAGGAAGTATATTGTTATATGTGGTTTGCAAAACCCTCAATTTGGTGAGATTTTCATATATCAAATCTTCAGTTCAAGGAGGGTTTTGAGGGGGTAGGGAATTGTTTGGTGGATGGTTTTGAGGGGGTATTGGATCATTTGGTGGAGGGTTATGAGGAACATTGTTTCCTAGAACAATGTCATCATTTAGGTCAGCCATACCTATTAAATTGCAAAACATAGATTATATTACAATAAAACCTATTTTCAACAATTTCTATTTAAAATAACTAATTTATATTAAAATTTATTCAAAATCATTACAAAAAGATTTTTTTAAAAATACAACAAAAATGTTACCTATATCTGATACCTGTTTCTATATCCGATACCCAAAATGGAGCAGCACAAACCAAACTCAAAATGCAAATGCCAAAAATGTTTTTGGGTTTTTTTTTTTAATTCCATGTCATAGGTTTCAGGTATCCAATCTCATATTGAATACTTGATATGATATCGAGTACCTAATAATGGATCGGATACATGATAAGGTTTGGCTCAACCTTTTTGCCTTGGTATCAAGATGGGTGAAAAAAATTAGAGTGGATTTTGAAATGCTTTTAGATGTTTTCAAACTCAACTTTTTGGTACACCATGATCCGGCACATACCCTCAATCTAGTGTAACATGATCCATCATAGACATTATGTCAAATAGTTCACATGTCACTTGCTATGCTTTCATATTTGGCATTTGTGCTTCATGAGATGATAGATGGAGGATGGTAAGAAAGAGTAGGGGATCATTAACTCCATATCAACTTGCAAAGCATTTAGAATCTCCTCTAGACGTATTGAGAAAATAAAATCTTTATTGTAATAGTTTTTTAGACTAAACCAATGAATAAAATGGAACCTCGTACCATATGGGCATGTCCCTGTTACCGTGAATGCTCAAAAAATCTAAAAAATCCAATTCAAAGCTTAAATATAAGAAAACCATGTCACTTTTAACTATATTATGTATAAAATCGTGGGATTCGTCATCTCAATATTTTTACTTTAGATGATGAATGATGATCTACAGTTCCTCTTTATCATGTGCAAATTATAATGATATAGTCAGTCAATGCCTATGTTGAGCAATAAAATGAGGTGGAATTCATCGAAGCAATGATTGAGGAAAATAGACCTAAGTTTGGGCTAGACTACCTTGCATATCTATCATAGTTGATTGCTACATATGCAAGAGAGAAATTTCATTATATAGATCAATTAAAGAGAAAATATTGTACCTAACAAAGAGAATAAATGATAAAATGTCAATTAATGAAGAGATGTGATATAAGGGATAATATTGAAAATTAACTCTAACATAAGGGTGGAAAAGGGACCGATCAAAATAAGGTAAGTGCATAACTTATATTAAGTTCCTTTATATTATTTTTTTATAAGATATTAAGAGTGGTACATTAATATGTAAAGTTATATTATATAGGATAGTATACCCCAAAGTATATTAGATCTTTATGTATAGTGGAATGATTTTATATCATTATGTAGAAGTGCCCTTGGGTATCATGTTAGTCTCTCTCTTATTCTTGTATTTCAATATGTACTATAAGATATATTTGCCTTGATCTTTTTCAAGAATGTTCTTACAAGAAAAAGGGAGAGGTTGAGATTCAAGGGAGGCTAACATTTGAGGCAACCTTAAAAGAGAGGAATCATATAAAGAATATGATTTATTCAACCGTTAGTGAGCTTGATAATTTTAATTCAGAAGGAATAAATCACGTTGTGATGGATTCACCAATGATATAAATTTGAAATACACAGATTACAAGATGTGCGTAATATAGGTTTAGATCAAAAGAACAAACAAATACCTTTGCATGAACAAAGGAAGTTTGAGTTGTGAGATGTTAATGAAGCTTTTAAGAATTCATATGAGTAGTAGAGTCATTCCTATGGCACAATCATACTGAATCAAAATATTGGTGTATTGTGGACGAGTTTCAAAAAATAGAAGGACATGTTCACTTCTACTATTAAGCTAAATGAATGTTTAGACCTTCAATGGATGAAAAGAGAAAATTGGAACTTAGAAATGAGTTGTCATATTTGATAAAAAATTGTTCAACGATATAAGAATGACTGAAAATTTTACATTGTGGGAGGGAATAATAGTCAATGTTCCATTCCCACTTGAACCTTATTTAGAGGGGAGATGCTCCATTCTCAAATAATCTAAAAGGATAATTTATGAATCTTCATGTGAAGATAAGTATTCTTATCTTTTACATTTATTTACTCTTTTTAGTCACTCTCTTATTTGTAATTCTATACATACTATAAGGGTTGTTTGCCTTGATCTTTTCCTTTTTGTTTAAGGATATTCTTACAGGAAAAGAAGGTTGGTACTTTACATATTCTACCAAATATTGTGTAGACTCAATCTAATGATAGTAGCTCCAAAGACCTTGATGATCAAGATGGATAAAGTGAGGCTCTTGAAGCAAACATCTTTGATGATTGAGATTATGAGATTCTTCTATATTAAGAGGGAGTATGACACTTCTTCTAAGGTAGCATAGGAGCTTAGAAGATTGATACTCAGAGGGAGTCTAGAAATACATGTGTGTAATTGCATGATTTTGATGGGCCCACTCCTATGTATATCATGAGAAAGTGATGACTTATCACCAGAAAATTAGATATCAAATTTAGAGTGAGTCTAACAAGAATCCTTGGGGAGAGTCTCTAGGGAGTAACTATTGGACCTGACTTCCTAGGATTATTGTTCAAAGGGAGAATGTTTTGAGATGCAATCCTTTGTGAATGATATCTTCTCTATGAGGAGAAGTTCTAAGTGAAACTCCTTGTAATGCATTCTTCTCTATGAGAGAAAATTAAGGTGAAAGCCTTTGTACCACCCTCTGACTAGGTTCTTGGTGGTTACTATTTCACATATGATATGTAATGAAAGGTGATGATCTTTCATTGACATATATAAATAGAAGGTAATAATTATAAGGTGATGATCTCATAAATGGTAGACCTGTTATCATGAAAAACTTCATTAAGTTATTATCCTAGAGTGTTGGAAGTCATGATAAGGAATGTATTAACTAGAAGGTAACCATTGTAAGGTGATGACTTTATCAATAGTTTGACCTATCTCCTAGATAAGCTACATTAACTCGTAGCACCTACATGTGTTGGATGTCTAGGAGCAAGTGTTATCATGTTTCTTTGGGCCAGATTTTTTTGGACACCATGATAACCAACTCATCATGGTTCTTTGGGCCAAATTTTGCCAGACACCATGATAACCAACTTGTTATGGTTCTTTGGGCTGGATCTTGCTGGACACCATGATATAGTTACTATTATAGACCAAACTTAAGGTGGTGTTTAAGATATATTAAAGTTATGAAAATTATTTCAATTGTGTGTTATGAAAAGTGTAAAATTTAGCTTCATAGTGAATTGTATATCACACTGAGATGATATCTCTTCAAATACTTGAGAGCATAATGTGTTCTACAAATCCTCCCTAGCTAAGAGAGAGTGTTAAAGTTGGAGCTTCAGTCGGATTGATTCGATTTGATATACATTATTATTATTGGTAATCATCATTTCCTATATATACTTATCCATTATAATAATATATATTATTGTATATATATATATATATATATATATATATAATACATATTATTTAATAATATATTATATATATGGTTATTTATATTACTAATATACTAATATGTTATCTAGTGATGATTAACCATAGAGAAATGTCTCCTCCTCTCTTATTTATAAGCCCTCATTTACATTTGGAACACAATCAATTCAATGGAATTGTTAGTACATTTGCAACGATCCTAGAAATTAACATATAATAGGTTTCCTCTTCTTTTTTTGAATTCATAATCTTCCCAAGAGTTTACAAAAGTTTTTCTTGACATTCTCTACTAGCCACCTTTGTTCTTTGTAAACCTTTCACCATCAATCCCACTATCTATGTTGATTCTTTATATAAAGAATCACATGCATTAATACTCACTATGCAATTTTATTTCTTTTAAAGCCAACTATTCCAAAAATAGTGTCATATAAAGGATCAAATGCATCAACACTCTACACAATTTTATTTCTTTTAAAGCCAACCACTCCAACATATTTGGACACATGATTACTGCTCAAAGAATTGAATCATCTATAATGTAAACATGATAACGTCATCTATCAATGTGAACATTCTTTTTAAAGTGGCACATGCGTTCATGTTATCATAAAGTCGAACTCTTTTGCTATTGGCTCTTTCTCTTCAATAATTATATTGCAAAAAGATATACTTTCTATCATACCACCTTTGATGACACCTTAGGGGAATAATCAGCTAATATTTTCTGAGGTTACCCATATATCTGTACAAGCTTCCACATCTGCAAATCACATTTGTTGTATGTTTTGAGAACCTTTTGAACAAATCCATTTTCTTTCGTATGCAATCAATTCATTTCCTCCTTGTGATATATCTTTGCAGCAATATATGAACATAATTTAACGTCTTGTCTATGCTCTATGTTTTGTGCACACACCCAATTTAGCAATCAAATTACACTATTTGACAAAACTATAGTCTCATTTTCAACACGTTTCACAAACTTTTGATATCATTCCTTGAGATCTTTGAGGCATTCGATCAAACAATTCAACCATGATTTTTATGATTTGACATTTTTACATTCATGTTGATACTTGACATTTATAAACACAATATATGGAAAAATACTCTGATCTGTTATTATTTTAATGATCACAATAACTTTTTCAAAGGCTCCCATTATTATCATGTCCTGCCAATTTTAGAGATTAACTATTGCTGATTAGAAAGGTTGTGTAAAAGTACTCATGACCATTGAATCAAAAGTTAAACTCTACCTAAATTCATTTCTTTAACATGATATTAGAGCTTGGCTGGTAGAACAAGCTTTATTTGACTGTTGTTGATTCAATATCATTGATTTTTCTTTTCTTTTCTATAAACAACCATGGTAAACAATATAAGAGTTGAGGATAGATTGGAAGGTGCCTCTAACTTTGTTTCATGGAAAATTTGAATCACAACAATACTTCTAGAACTTGAATTGGAATCATTTATAGAGGAAAACAAAGAATTACCTAAAGATGAATACAAATTTATAACTTGTAAAAGATAGAATAATAAGGCCAAGAAAATTATCATTGATAGAGTTAATGATTCGTATTCTTCCATAAATAGAAAAACTTACAACCACTTATGATGTGTTCAAAACTATTTAAGACACATTTGAGATAAACAATACAAGCAGATTGCTTACATTAAAATAACAACTCCTAAACTTCAAGATGGACAAAGGAGATACAATCACCTCCTACTTCTCCAAAATTTCTAAATTAAGATATCAACTCTCTACCATTGGAAACAATTTTGAAGATGTTAAATTATCTCTAATATCTCTTAGAGGATTGCCAATATCATGGGAATCATTTATTCAATGCATTAGTCGTCCATTTATACCCAAATTTTATCAACTCAAAAATGAATGTAGACAAGAAGAGGCTCGATGAAGAGGCTCGATTAATATCAAGAGGTATCATCTCTAACAAAGAGGAAGAGATTCAAGTATGTCATATAAATTCAAGCAATAAAAATAGAAAATTCAAAAGGAAGAGAGGAAATAAAACCTATAAGAAAAGAGACCTATCAAAGTTCAATGTTATAAATGTGATAAATTTGGACATACTCACATGTACTGTCTAGAAAGGAAGAAAAATCGTGTCAACAAGGAGTCAAGGAAGTCAAAGATAAGAATGAAAAATACTCATTGTTCTACCTTGCCCTATCTAGTGAGATAAACTCCAATAAAAATACTTGTATAGTTGACAATGGAGCTTCCAGACATATAACTGGATTTAGAGATGAATTTGATAATCTTGAAGAATGTTCAATTGAAGAAGTATCAACAGGTGACAACTCCACTTACCTTGTGAAAGAAATCGAGACATGTTTAGTACATCTAAGTACTAGAGTTAAATTGCACCTAAAAGATGTCCTATTTGTTCTTGGAATCAAAAGAAACCTTATCTCTATATCCAGTCTAGTAGGTCAAGGATATCAAATTTCTTTTCAAGAAAATAAAGTTTTGTGCTAGATGAAGAATTCAAACATTAAAAATGTTATTTCTATTGAAGTTAGAGAAGGGATTTTATACAAACTTTATAACTCTACAAATCCAACACTAAATCATGAAACTAGAAGATAAATGAGCTTTGGCATAGGAGACTAAGGCATTTGAACTTCAAAAAATTACCTTCTATAGAGAAAATTGTAAAAGTTCTACCCAACCTTTAACCTGAACATGAAGGAATATGTAAAGGATGTGCATTAGGAATGAACCCTAAAACTCCTTTCTATTCCAGTGAACATAAATCTAAGAGCATTCTTGATCTCATTCATACTAACCTATGTGGACCTATGTTAGTACCCTCATTAGGAGTTTTTTCATACATCTTTATAGATGACTATTCTAGGAAAACATAAATATATTTTCTTAAATTAAAAGATTCAAATGAAGTCCTCAAATTTAAAGAATTAAAAGCTTTAGTTGAAAACCAAATTGGGAAGAAGATCAAAATTTTAAGATTTGATAATGGAGGAGAATATATCTCTGAGAACTTCAAATATTTTTGTACATCTATTGATAAAGAGGGAGTATATTGTACCATATAACCCTCAACAAAATGGAGTAGCAAATAGTAAAAATAAAACTATCATTGAAGCAACTAAAGAAATGATGCAAAATCAAAATCTATGTACATCATTTTGGGTTGAAGCATCTAATACAATTTTGGAAAATTTCCTCATTTCTTCTCCTCCAAAGCTACCATAAGACCTCAGTAGAGAGTACAAGCCAAAATTTGTTCAAATTAGAAGCAAAATGGTCAAAATTATCAACAAGAATGTCAACCCAAGGAGGACCATCTTTTGTATTCCATTTAACATTCTTGTCAAGAAAAATAGACCATATAGGACAAGCAAATTTGTAATCAAAAAATAAATACTCAAAAGTTTCATTACAACCAAACAACTCACAGAGGATTGGGTTGATCCCCACATAAGAAAACACATTACCAATAGCCATTTTTTTCAATAGCAACCAATGAAAACAAGCCTCCTTTGGTTCAAGAGGTGGGTGCCATATCAAATAGAAAATAAAGTGCCATTTGAGATTTGACCAAGTAAGTCCCCAAGTATTGTTGATCCAATTAAAGATACTAGTAACATCCTTAAGCATATTATAAATTTTCTTAGTAGAAGCATCCATTAAGGTAGTACCATAATCTTGTCAAGGAGAAAAAACCTTATAGCTTTAGAGATAAGAGTATATGTTTTCTTTTGAGAACATGAAATGTTATATTTCTAGGCTCCTCCTAGAGCCCTAAACAATTGTCACTATAATGTCTCTATTATAAGAGATCTCTTTTTATTCTATGTTTTAGCAGAGAAGCTTTGTGTGAAATCCAATGGTTTGTTATTAAGATAAATCCCTCACCAAATAGATCTGTTAAAAACTGAGAAAGTTGGAGGACGATCAAGAGCACCTATGCAACATAGTAGCCCCCTCACCTGAGACCATGCATTCTAGAGGGACAAGAAAACCTTAGAGCCAAAAATTTTCATCTTCAAGTCAACAAAAATGATAATGTCAATGTCGACATCCATCTATCTAGAAATATTATGACCTAGATATTAGCATGAAGGCCTTCTAGCATACACACAAGAAACTTCATCAAATGAATCATAGTCATTTGACTGCTACAATTTCTTAGTTACTAGATAAATTATTTGACATGGTATGCTCCCTCTCAACCAATATGATAAAGATCACTGACAATCAATTAAAGCAAATCCTCTAGTTGTTCCCTCAGTCACAAAAGGATACTTTTCTCACATAGTTCATGGTGTTTGTCTTTGGATGATATATGAATAGACATTTCCCTTCATGGGACATGTCTATTCATCGATATTTAATTAATATAATAATTGAATATTTAACTACACACACACGTGTGTGTGTGTGTGTGCACGCACGCACGCGCACGCGTGTTACATAGATATATCACATATATTATTTTAGTTTAGTCTCATGAGTTTATCTAACTAAAGCTACTAAACATTAACACTCCCTCTTGGCTAGGGGGGATAAACACAAGACATATATTACACCATTAGTAATATTACAAATGACAAATTTTGAGAAGATCTTTGATCAGAAGATATCCACAATTTTGGTATCATGAGTATTGGCCTCCAAAATATTAACTTATAATATTCACAAAATACTCTGTATAATGGCCTGAAAAATATTAGCACATGATATTCACCATTTTGAAATCACATAAGTATTGGCCTCCAAAATATCAACATATGATATTCACCAAATACTCTAAGTAATGGCCTGCATAATATCAACATATGACACCATGTACTCAATAAGGTTTGATATCATGAATAATATCAACATATGATATTCACATCTTTGAGTAATGGCCTCTAGAATGTCAAGATGCAAGATGTTCACCAAGTACTATGAGTAATGGCCTCTTGAGCATCAAGTTGTACGATATTCACCAAGTACTTTGTATAATGGCCTACAAAACATCAATTTGCATTGCATTCATTGTGTACTCAAAATATCTATCTCCAAGAGACTCTTATCATTTAGCACAAGTCACATATGGCTGAAGATGCTAGATCAAAGACATCCCTAGACCTATTGTCATAAGATCAAGTCCTAGACCACATAATTATATGGCCACCTTGAAATTGGAAAAAAAAAACCTCGTCGTTTGCTCCTTCTTAATGGGAGAGCCCTCTTGTCTTGACTTGCATAAATTCTTTGGCTTAATTTCTAATACAACAATTTTGTCAAAAAAAAACCATAATACTTGAGAGAATACTTATCTCACTATTCTAAAGCAACCACTCATCAACACCTTTCCTGATGTAATTTTCTTCTACTTCTTGATCTTTCCTCTTATAGTCAAAAGATAATGCCCTCTAGTCAATACTCATAGAACAAGAAAAATTAATGGTGTTCAAGCCATGATTAAGACATTTCCCCACTGGAGACAAACTATGGATCCAACTTAGTTCTCCCTTGGCAGATCCATACACACAGTCCCTGCATAAGCATATCTCATGGTTTACAAAACACAATTTGAGATGGACACTAGGTTAACCTTGACCACCACTCTACCATCTACTGCAACTACTTCTCAATTGGTAGGATAAAATATGACCCAAATTGCTATGTCCCAGATAGAATATGACCCAAATTGCTATTGAGAAAACTATGCATACAATTTTATAATTAATTGATAGTCATAATAGCTAGATTTTCTTAGCACATCATAAAACAAATATCATATCTCCATTTCCATTTTCATGCTTTTTTTTAATTGTATCAATGGGTAATGCTCTACTTCTTAACAAATGAAAGTCATTAATAATAAGCCTAACCATAATGCATTATACTTCATACCAAAATATTAGATAGGAATAAAATTTGATGGTTGATATTTATATATTCCAAGAGGCCTTGGAGCTAGTCCACTTCCACTTGTACTCACACTAGATCGATGAAACTTCACAAAGACTACATACACATGCACTTACACCATTAGCGTAAGCGAACCTCCTCTCTTTGGCATCGGACTCAGAGTCCTCTTCACAAGGCCTATTATACTTTTGTTTTGAGTTACTTCTCCACAATCATGACCCATTAGTTTTGCAAGTGTATTTTATTCCTATGTAGCTGCCTGTCCTTCTTTGCTTCTTGCTTTGATGGTTTTTGATTTGTTTGTCTTGGACACCATTTGGTGGTCTTGCTGCCTTCTGGCCCCTGTTTATATTTTTAGTCCCTTAGGCCTGCTTGTGGTCTCATTTTGGACATTAATAAATTATCTTATCTTATCTTCGACATGTCTTTCTTGATATATTATTAGTTTGTCGATTACTAAATTGTAGATTTGTTATTTTGGATTAAATCTCTTATGTCATTCTATTAGTCCTGTAGTATACATTCACAATTAGACTTAAAGATTCCTTACCCCCATGTTCCTACCTTATTTTAACAAGGGAATTTACTAATCCTAGATGGATGTAAGTAAATTTTTTTTCTATTGTTAAAATCAATTCCTACCCTTTCAGTTCTGATAAAATATGATTGTCATTTACAAAACTTTACCTTGTTCACTATTATTGATACTTAGACATAATGAAAATACATTGACCAGAGGATCTAATGTCTATGATCTCTGGGATAACTTTAATAAATCCCCTCTCTGAAAAATATATAAATTCATGGCAAACCCAACATTAGTTTAGAGAAAAAAAAATTGGGTAAGTGCAATAAGATGGTGTACAAAAAGGGGGATATAAATGGACACTTTTTTTCTAAAATCAAGTTAACTTGAACTTGGACAAGATATTTGAGGGTCATCCACTCAAAATTACAAGATATGTAAAATATATAAATTTGTAGTACTCTTAATCTACTTTTCAAACTACTAGAGTTTTTAAAACATAGATAAGATTAGGTGGGTCAAACTCTGTAGACATTTAAAATAGTTCATGATTTTTTTAGAAAATATAACATAACTATTTTCATGTGCAATACAAAAGACATAGTTATATTGGCTATTTTTCTCATCCCTTTGGTAGAATGATAGTTAAGAGTCATATTTGGAAGTTGTATATTTTGTTGTAATTTTTTGATGAGTATTTTATTTTTTATGAATAATTAAACTAACTACATCCTAAAATTTTGGTACCTGTTCGTGTACTGAGGATAACTTAAACCAAAACAATCAAAAATGGAAACTTGTTTTTTTAATGTGTATATAATCAAGTGCAGGACAATAATATATAGTTTATTTTTTTTAAAAATAAAGTATATCAAAAGTTATTAAAAAAAATGGTAGACAAGTGTTTGTGAGGAATGTCAAGGCATTGGTAAAAGTAATTAAAGTTTACCATGTTAATTTTGTCCAAAAATAGACAAATTTACATTGTTAGAAAGCTAAGAAGACATGTAAGATTATGGTGGTGATTTTACAGATACCCATTTCACCATTAGCAAACCTGATGAAAGCAAAAATGATCATTCATCTTAGAAGATGAAAACACATCTAAAGGGGAAAAAAATGGAGGGAAAATAGTCTCCCAAGCCTTTGGATTATTTCCCTATTCTATCACCAAGCCATAACTCAGTCAAGTTTCTAGGATTCAAATAACCTAATCAGGTTATGAAATGAAAAAGTGCATGCAAAACGTGATCGGGTTTTGAAGAACTAAATGTAGGCTTTACTCTGGAAGCCCTAACTTTCACATCCAGACTCTAATTGACTTCATTCAAAATGTGTTGGAAATATATTGAAGAGCTCTACAAAATGAGGTAGATAAATCAATCCCATGTATTCAAAGATTTATTTTCCATCAATTTTAATTAAGCATAATCTAAAATAGGTAGTCATTGATTTTCAAATGTGTAATCAATAGGTAAACATGAATGCTAACATATTTTTCATTCTCTATCCCTCAAACACACATACATGCACTAAATCACTAACTAAATAACTCCTAATATATCTCTCTTACTAACTCCTAACCTCTCTCTCTCTGTCTAACCTATTATCTCTGAGCATTGTCTATCTCTGAGTAATCCCTTAGCCTCTCTCTCTCTCTCTCTCTCTCTCTCTCTCTCTCTCTCTCTCTCTCTCTCTCTCTCTCTCTCTCTCACACACACACACACACACACACACACACACACATTGCCCCCCTCTCTCTCCATTTTATCCCATTCTCTCCATATTTATCACTCTCTCCATCTTATCCCCTAATCTCTCTCTCCTATGTCCCTCTCTCCCTATCACTTCATCTCTCTCTCACTGTCCACATCTCTCTTACTCACTCTCTTGTGTCTTATCCCCTCTCCCTCTTTCTATACCCTATCCCCTCTCCCTCTCTCTCAAACCTCTTTCTAACCCCTTACCCATCTCTCTATGACCCCTAATACCTAACCCCCCTCTCTTTATGTGAAGTCCCCACTTCAAGGATTAGAGGCTAGGGAGAGAAAGAGGGGAAGTTAGGGATTAGGGGTCAAAGAGATATGGATAAGGGGGTAGAAAGGTGTTCAAGAGAGAGAGAGAGAGTGGGGAGAGGATAATAGAGTGAGAGAGAGAGAGAGAGATGAAGTGATGGAGAGAGAAATAGGGGGTAGGATGGAGAGAGTGAGAGGGGATTGGACATGGAGATTGGGAGTTAGGATGGATAGAGTTAGAGGGGATTGGATATGGATAGAGAGAATGAGAGATATGGAGAGGGAGAGAGAGAGAGAGGGGGGTGAGAGGTTAAGACTTAGTAAGAGAGATATCTTAGGGGTTATTTAGTTAGTTAGTGAGTGTGTAAGTGTGTGTTTTAGAGAGAGAGGGGGGATATGATAGAGAGATAGAGAGAGCATGAGAGAGAAGGGGGTAGCATAGAGAGAGAGTGAGAGAGAGAGGGAGGGATTGATGGAGAGAGAGAAGGGGATAGGATAGAGAGAAATTAGGGGATAGGATGGAGAGAGAGAGAGTGGGGGATTGGGCATGGATAGAGAGAGTGAGAAATATGGAGAGAATCAGATAGGATGGAGAGAGAGAGAGAGAGGGGGGGGGGGCTTAGGGATTACTCTAAGAGAGACAACACTTAAGAGTAACAAGTTAGAGATAGAGAGAGGTTAGGAGTTAGTTAAAGAATGAGAGAGATTAGAAGATATTAAGAGAGATATATTAGGGGTTATTTAGTTATTTAATGAGTTTGTATTTTTTTTAGAGAGAGATAATTTAAAATATGTTAGCATTTGTGTTTACCTATTGACTATGCATTTGGAAAATAATGACTACCTCTTTTAGACTATGCGTAATTCAAGTTGATGAAAAATGAAAAAATTATGCCATAAAATTTATTTATCTACATGATGTTGTAGATCTCTTCAATATCTTTCCAATTCATTTTGAATGGATTCAATCGGACTCCAGATGCAAAAGCTATGGCTTCCAAAGTAAAGCCTATTTTTCTTTCTTCAAAACCCGATCGGGTTTTGAAGAGGTTTTTCATCCCTGAAACCTGATTGGGTTTTGTATTTTATGTATTTTGGCTAAGCTTGGTAACCAAGCTTGGACACTTTTTGAAATTTTAACTTTTGGTTTTTTTTGTGTTAGGAGTTAGTTAAAGAATGTGAGAGGTTAGAAGATATTAAGAGAGGTTAGGAGTTAGTTAAAGAATATGAGAGGTTAAAAGATATTAAGAGAGAGATATTAGGGGTTATTTAGTTATTTAATGAGTTTGTATTTTTTTTAGAGAGAGATAGTTAAAAATATGTTAGCATTTGTGTTTACCTATTGACTATGCATTTGGAAAATAATGACTACCTCTTTCCGACTATGTGTAATTCAAGTTGATGGAAAATGAAAAAATTATGCCATAAAATTTATTTATCTACATGATGTTGTAGATCTCTTCAATATCTTTCCAATGCATTTTGAATGGAGTCAATCAGACTCCAGATGCAAAAGCTATGGCTTCCGGAGTAAAGCCTATTTTTCTTTCTTCAAAACCCGATCGGGTTTTGAAGAGGTTTTTCATCCCTGAAACCTGATTGGGTTTTGTATTTTATGTATTTTGGCTAGGCTTGGTAACCAAGCTTGGACACTTTTTGAAATTTTAACTTTTGGTTTTTTTTGTGTGGTGTCCACTAAATTGTACACCATCTTGGTGCACACACCCTTCTATTAGTGAAGTTTTTGTTTCGACGTCAAAGAAAGTTTAACTTTAGATGTGATTCTCTCTGACCATAGTAAAATTTCATAAAATTGTTGCAATTTTTTCCCTTATGATAGAAAAATATATAATTTAAGAGGTGATGTTTTCCTTTGTGATAGAAAAAATATATATTGCAGTAGACAATTTTTCCCTTTTATTTAAAAAAAATATTGGATTAGGCAATTTTCCCATTGAATAGGAAAATTTACATTAGATTAGGTAATTTTCCCCATCTTAGGGAAAAAATATAAATACATTGGTGAATGTGCTAGAAAATGACGTGATTACTCAATGAATCAACGACTAAAAATTAATTGTATGTTTATCAAATCAATTGTTAGAGTATCAAAAGATTACAATCTATATTAAATCAAAGAGCAATAAGAAAGTGAAGTATCTAAAGAATGACATGTATGTGGAATGTCCTATTATATTCATGGCAGAATGGAATCTAGTCAAAAAAACACTCTTTAAATTGTAGACACCCTAGCTAGTGCTTGCCATTATAAAAAACATAGTTGATTGCCAAAAATAGGACTATCTATGGAAGAGGGATTGTTGAATTAAAATCCAAGCATTATTGTCAACCCAGATCTGACTCTAAAAGAGGGTGAGGAGGAAAGCGATCTTACTAGTTGGATTATTGCAGCTTTGCAGGTTCTCTTTGCTAATCTCAGGGATGCAATTAAAGCATTGGAAAAGGAGCAGGAAAAGGAAGACCTGCAAGCAATGTTCATTGAAATGGGTCTTGACCCTACTAGTTTTGAAGACTAAATTGGAAATGTAGTGGAACAACAAAATTGGAACTTCAACTCTTTTGGAATGCCTTGAAGGATATATTAAGTGTTATATGAAGAATTGATAGTTTAGTTAGGGTTTATTTTGTAAAACGTAGTATCAAAAAGTTTATGTGAAATGTAGCAACTGGAATCTTGTCGCTTCTCTTTATTAGGGAAACCACAACCGGTGTGTGTGTGTGTGTGTGTGTGTGCGCGTGTGCGTGTGCGTGTGCGTGCGCATGCGCGTGCGCGTGCACGTGCGCGTGCGTGTGCGTGTGCGTGTGCGTGTGTGTGTGTGTGTGTGTGTGTGTGTGTGTGTGTGTGTGTGTGTGTGTGTGTGTGTGTGTGTGTGTGTGTGTGTGTGTGTGTGTGAAGATAAAATGTAAAGTAAATACATTGAATTTATAATGCAAAGTAAACCCCTTTTTGTTAATATTTTAGTGGCATGGAGTTTTCTTTTTGGCTCTAGTTATTTTATGGTAATTAGATGATGTATTTAAATATTATTGTCCAAACTTGTGTGAATAGTAATTTAATTTTTGAGAAAGTATTTACTAGTTAGTACACTGTACACATGCGAACTTGAATTGACATTTAAAATTATGGATTTTTGGGAAATGTTTCAAATAATATGTCATATCTGCAACATGCATGTAACATCCATCTACATATTATCATTCGATGATTATATATCAATAGTTGAAGGTTTATTTTGGGCCAAATTTATTGAATGAAACCTTGACCTTGTTTAATTTACCAGAATGGTGACATGTCTCCTTCCACCCTGTACCACTTTTAGTGGACATTAAATAGATATCTTGTCACTACCAATGACATTCCCTCTTCTTCGGCTCCATGTGCATTACAACTTTTTCAATACAAACTTGCATTTATGTGGAATATTTTTAAATATTTAATCATTTAAAATAATTGAACTAGAAGCCAAAAGGATAAATTTTTAGGGAGAAATTTCTAGCCACTCAACTTATTTATAGGCAATTGAGCTTCTTCTTTCATCATTTCTCATCTCATTTTTGGTAGTCACTAGTCTGGTAGTTGTAGTGCTCATTAATTTATGGTCTAGTGCTTGTTAATTTCTGGTCTAGTTTACTTAGTTGGGGTGGTAGATTGGTAGTCATTTCTCTATAGCATGTAGTCATTGTTTTATAGTTAATTGTTTCATATATTGTCAATCAAGATGGACTCTCCAATTCACCTGACGTGCAAATTGGAAGAGGATCAAAACTCCTTTTTAGGTGATGTTCCTGATGAATACTTCATGTCAATTTGCAATGAGGTTGTGTCCGTTGTGGATTTGATTATTCATGCCATGAAAATGGTTATAGGGTGCAAGTTTCTAGACAATGAGAATAGGTAATGTGTCAAAATGGACATTATGTCCCATTTTCTAGCCTCTCTACACAACCTTAGAGAAGAAAGGGTCAATATTTTTCTACTATTGAGGAAGAATTTTGAAGCATAACACTTGGGCGATGACATTGATATTGTTGCTCATGCAGAATTACAAGTGAGGATCTCTTGAATAGGTGAAATCCACAAGCTTCTGAAACCTGGCTAGAATGTGACCCTACAACCATTTCTGTTGGGCCAGATTGATGGACAGTTAAAGCACCATAAGAAATGGGCATGACTTTGCATAGATTTTCTCTGAAAATGGTATAATTTGGATGAAGTGGCAGAGGACAATTGGTGGCTTCAACAATTTACAGGGTCTCATGATTTCTACATAGACTAGTACAGTAGTACTAGGGTTTTCCCTTATTGAAATTTATGTTTGGTTTCACTTTTTGTTTTGTTTTATCAATTTACAATCAGTGCACATGCATCTCCCTGTAGATTGTAATTTTCAAGGAATATCAATAAATTTTTTAGGAGTTCCATCTAAAGTGGTGTTTTATTGTTATGCTTACTTTTGCAATGTTTTGGCATTTTCAAAATTTTCTATTAAATTGTTAAGAAACTAAATATAACATTAAACATTCAATTATAATTAACATATTGAAGTTTAATACTTAACAATTAATTTAATTAATAAATTAGTTACTTCAATGTTCATTAGTACATAATATGTGCAACAGAAAAAATATTTACTTTTACAATCAAATTTTTTTCTCCATTAGATTTGTTTATTTTACATTCAAATTTAAAGTATTATTGAAAAACTATTTTATTTTAAAAATCATAAATATTTTAATATATTTAAGAACTATAATTTTAATATTAGAAGGGATATTGATGCAGGAGCATCCTGGGTTGACATGTTATCCTACTCATATGTGTTCATTCTGCCAGTTGCTATTGAGTTACAGTCATTATCGAGTGCCAGTGATTATTTAGTATCGATCGAGTTGTTTAGTGTTGGTCGAGCTATCCAGTGTTGGTTGAGTTTTCCAACAATGGTCGAGTTATCTAGTGTTGGCCGAGTGTTCCTTCAAGTGCTAAATGAATAGGTTCTTTATTGATGCTCGATTCCTTCTTTGACCAAGTTTGTATGTGATTGGTTCTTAGTTTGAGCTAACTCTTATATTTAATTTAGATCATGAATCTTTCACGATAGGAACTTGTCTAGGGATGATTGTTGACCATTTTGAGGTTGACCTTTCTTTCTATAATATTCTAGAATTTTTGTAAGCCTTTTTAGCAAGTATAAGTAGAGGTATTTGGCTTAGTCTAGGGGAACAAAAGAGGAGGGGGACTTAGAGATTTTTGAGCATATATTATGAATTTGAAGTTGTATTTTAGATCTTGAAGTTATATTTTGTATCTGGTCACAACCTAGAAGGCCTTACAGCTAGGCATGTATGTTGAAAACTTGATGAATCAATAAAAATGTTTGTTCTATCTCTCTATGTCCTTGGTGTTGTTATCTATGTGTTTTCTTCCATTATATTTACTCACCAAGGTGTTTGGATAGTTAGGTGTGCCCTTGGCCCTACTTGTTCATTCATTCCAACTTGTGTCGGGTGGTATCAAAGCTTGAGGTTCATCCTTGTGGAGATTGGATTGAGTAGAGCCCTAAGTTAGATTTGGTTGTAGGGTGAAAAATCTATGGATTTGACCTATAACTTGCAAAGGGTTACGATCTTATAGGAATATGGTTATAAAGATGGTTCAAGGTGGAGGGAATGTTGGCAATGCCATATTGGATACATTGAGACAAATCACAACTAGATTAGATGTTGTGGAGACATCCCAGAGTATAAGAGTGCATCTTGATGATGTGAGTGATGATTCAAAGCTATAGCACCAAACCCTAATCCAGAACCAAGGAAGATCAAGATGAGGAAAGATTGTTGAGAGTATTGTCTAGGATACATTCAAAACCTGTTGTAGAAGTTGTTCCTTATGATGGAAAATTGGGCACCAATCCTGAGTTGGATTGGATCTCTGATATGCAGAATTTATTTGAGCTTGAAAATACTTCTGATAATAGGAAGGTGTCATGTCCCCTAATTATGGTAATTGTTACTCAAATTTTGCACATGTGTAAAATTTAAGTATTCATATAAGGAAAATACATAAATGCCATTCATTTCAAAGAACATAGAAAATGTCCTTGTATTATGCATTTTCAAATATAAAATTTTCATGTTTACAAAGTATGAAATGAATAAAAAATGTTAGAAAAGTAAATTCTCACACAAGCTGTGAGTGTAGCTACTAAGTTTCTTTCATAAGGAAATACACAAACAGATACATATGAAAGAAAGAAGTGAGAATAGAGATAACAAGTCATTGCCTGTTGCTTTGACTAGTTATGTATTCCTGAGATCCCTGGCGTGCTCGTCCAGATCCAAGCTCTACATTCTTCAATAGCTTTAAAAAACATGAAAGAAACTAATGTTAGATCCCGAAGGAACTAAGCAATGACTGTTATCTCTACAATTACAAATACTCTATTTGTCGATGCATTTCATTATGAAATAAAGTAAACTGAAAGAAAGAAATCAAATTCATTTGTGAGTGTCACGATCCCATGCTCAAACCTCACAGAATTTTATGCTACAGGATTATAGCAAATAAATAATGATTTCCATCGCAGATTGCAAACATGTGTACTACTGCAAGAAAGCATGAGAGATAATCAAGGAAAAATACTTCAAGCTATATTAAGAACTTTCATTGCAAATGTAAAACATGCTTGTGGAAAATATGTTGACAAAATCTCAAAATGCAGATGTAGGATGAATAGCTACAGCATAAATTGGAGAACCAAATTAAACCAGCACACTTTCAGAAAATTTGTATGGGGGTGACATCAAGTACACAAGGAGGTTACATGGAGATAAAATGGCATGTGCAATCCAACAAAACTTCTAACATATATTTTATAATATTAGAAATTAATAAATAATCTAAAGATTGCAAAATGTGGGTGGTCTCTTATAAACCCATGGAAGTTGATATAATTGTTGCAAGCACATCTGAGTAGTTAAAATGTGTTGATCCTGATTGTATGACTTGGTATATATAGAAGATTAGTTATGAAAGGGATGGAGATCAAATTTCTTGTGAAACTCAAGACTCAATGGTTTTTTGTGAGATTTTCTTGTGCGGGTGACTCACAAGTTTCATTTATATCAAAGGTATACAGCAGCAAGTATCATGCTTCAATTGCACAAGGATCCTACCTATGATGTAATGGCCTCTACCAAATTAGTTTAAGAAACTCATGAAGGTTTAAGATTTAGTTCTTATACATTTTTTCAAACAACTATGACAGAACAGCAATTGGAGTAAAATTTCTGAGTTGTGTAACAAGCATCAGCTGCAACCTTCAATGCCATAAAACCATCAACGTAATAGTCAATAAAACCCTCAACATCAAAAATGCCAGCAAATGATAAAGCTTCACCAAATGAAGTATTATTTGGGCAAATAATCTTAATATTAAAGGCCCAAAACAAAAGTTACAGCTTCAACAAGACAAGTATCAACAAAAGATGACACATATATATACTTGTTGTTTAGATATATCAAGTTAAATCGCACAATCATACGGATTCAACATGGTGGCTTCAACAGCAACAGAAAATGAAGTGGTTTGAATGCCTCTTTCTTACTCCTTTATAATGACTTTCGGTGCTGGTTGTATGTGTACTAGATCAGGCTTGAAGGGAACACATTGTAAACATAAGGAAGATGAAGGAAAGGATGAAAATAGTACAATAGAGCTGTATGAAAAGGGGCGTATTAGAATAAGAGAGGAGAAAGTCGCTTGGGACTCCAACTACAAGATTGCATAGCTAGTCACTTTGGTGTTGATAACCTGAAAATGTTAAGTGAATACCATATGATAGAAGTTCTAACACAGTAAAGAATGTGATATTTTCAAATCTCAAGTAGCATAAAGAGTAAGCTAAGCACATATCATTTCATGGTGGCTTTAAGGAAACTATAATTTCAATAACAAAAACCCACAATGAATCCCTTCCAACAACAAACAAATAGTTTCATGGCAGCTTCAAAAGAGCAACAACATACCTTGCAAATCATTCATGACGGCTAGGAACAGCAAAAGGATTACAAAAAGCAACTGTAAATGCATCAAAAACCTTCCATTTTCATGCACGGCAATAGTAAAGCCCTCCATTTTTTAGCAGATACGATTATGGTTGTTATAGGAATAAATACAAAGCCCTCACTCCTCTTCTCAACATTTCCAGAAGGTGCAAACATGAAATGAATACCCTTTTAGGGTAACAAAGGCTTTTATGCCTTTTCAATATTTCATATACCTTTGAAGTCCATAGGTAGAGATGGGATTTTATTTTATTTTTAAAGTTTTATTGTTTTTATTGTGAGGGAGGGGGTTTATATTTGTTGCCTTGGGAGTTTTTGTGAGAAGGGTTTGTATTATTTGCATATGATTTTATTTAAGACGAAATATTAAAATGATTAATCATTTTAATGTTTTTGTTCATTTAAATACAAATGAGGGGGATTTTTTATTTTCTTTTTGTAATAATCTAATTGTAAAGGGAATCTTTAAATGATAAAATTATAAATCATTTAAAGTATTTTCCTATTTTAAAATGCAAAAATAAAATGAGTCATTGCATATGTCATGGTCTTTATGGGCAAGATATTTTGGAAACATGTGGAGAGAAAATAGGGGGTCAAATTTGACTTTGCCAGGTTAGTTTGTAGATATTTCTGATCAGTTGGAGTGTTTGGGGGTAGTTTTTGATGAGTCATAGGCCTCATTATGGGTGAGTACAGTCTTAGGAGTTATGAGACTTGATATTTAGAAGTTTCCAGCCCCTCTTTTCCAGGATTTTATTCTGCATTCGACCCAAGAGTTGCTGGGGTACTTAATGAGTTTTGCAACTCATTTTTTAAAGGAGTTCTGATTATGCAAGAGAGTATTTTGTGACTACTTTTTGAGTCCTGGTTCTTTTTTTTAGAATTTGTAATTCATCTTGGAAAGTTCAATACAGGTGACAGAATGGTGTTCATGTTATTTTGGTGTTACTTGTTAAGTTTTCTTTCTTCTTGTAGTTATGTGTGTGTATCAAAAAATGATTTGATGAAGTAATTTGTGAGCTTTTATTGTTCCTTATTAGTTTGTCTCATTTCAGCATCTAGGTGTAGGAAAGTAAGTCTACCTGCAGGTTGTAATTTGTGTTTTAAAACCTTATTACAAATTATTTATGCAGGTCTTTACAGAAAATGTGTTTTTGCATGTACTCCAAATGGTTGTTTGATCCTTCTCTGTTAAGTGTGTTTAAGTTTTCCATACCATTTTGGTGTATCACCATCTCCTAGTTTAGGTTGTAGGTTTAGGTTCTTTTTCAGCAATCTCTTCCCTTTTCCCTAAAGTTTAGATTAGGATCTTGGAAATATCACTGAATATCCAATAGGAACCGGCCTAGAATCCGAAGGTTTCATTTCATTTGCATATCCCACATAACGAAATGACTCTCGTGTTAAGTAAGGGTTACTGAACATTTTCAGTTCAATTAAGGGTGCAAATCTTGAAACTTGACAGTAATATAGGTGAATTATTTTAAATAAATAAATATATTAAATTATTAGAGTAAATGACTATATATAAAGATATTATAATTTCATGATAAATAAATATAATTATAAAATATATTTAATGATATAATATATTATTAAAGAATAAAATAATATATTACTAATTTAATACTAATAAAATAATAAGGTCAAATTATTAATAATAAATAAAATAGTAAGAATAATATAATATCAATAATGTTATAGTAAAATCATTATCATTATAATTAGATATTACATTATAATTGTAATATTTAATAGAGAAATAAATTGTATATCATATAATTAAGATATATAATAATATTTTAATATTAAAGTATTAATATATAATAAAACTAATTTGAATAGACACGTCCCTTCTCACAATGAAATATATAAATGACTACAAATACAAAAGAGAAGGGCATCAATTGTTTAGGAAATAAAGTGGAATATATTCAGAGATTGGGATATATGGATAAATCAGAGGAAAATATAGAATAATATATGCAAGAGTCAGGAGTTATAATCTAATGTCCTAACTGGGGACATTATAGTGGTATCAAAGTAGGTTTTCCTGCCATTCTATGAGGAATATATCTACATGGAAAAAATTGCAATTGTACACCATAAAAGAAGCATAGTGAGTTGCATAAAAAGAAAAAGAAAAATAAGCAGCATGAAAGACAGTAGAAAGATATTGATCTGAACTAAACATCCAATCAGAAAAATCATCAATTCAGATAAGGCATCCAAATTCTTGCATGTATTCTTTTGATGAATCTCTAAAGTAAATAAAAGGCAAAGTCAAGGGTTTTGAGATTTTGTGCACCAAACAAAAAATAATAATCATTTAATAATCTCCATCAATCTTTGTCATAAACTATTATTATATAATCTTAGACATGTGTTCTAATTAGGAACATCATAGCAGTATCATAACCTGATCTTGCCAATCAGTAAATTCAGCCTTATATAAACTTATTAGTGCACCAGCTAAAAAGAAATGGTAGAAGCATGAGTGATATAAATATATAGTGAACATCCTATTGGAAACTCAGTCTATGCAGAGGGAAAATGTACACCTCTTGTGCTGAACTAACAGTTGATGTGGGTCACAAAATCATTATTTCTAGAATATGGAACAGTAGTATCAATTCTTGTGAAATCAATAATTTCTATCTCAGAGTTCAAAGAATAAGTTAATGAATAGTAGAAATAAATATAGCATCAAAATTGTGTCGTTGTTAATGGTTAGGAAGAACAAACACGAAAGAAACCATCCAAAAAAAAATGGAGAGAACACTATAACTAGGCTAGGTAAATCCTGAAATTGTAGGGGGCTCAAACTTTGGGGATGTATATTATAAACTTTCAATATTTACATTTTTGAATATAAGTTGAATATATATATATACTTATGGACATAAGATAAAACATATTCACTTCAAATTAAGGAGAAAATAAAAGGGAAATAATTTTTGGCTCTTAATTTGTACTTAGAATTTTTGTCAATTGCCTTATAAAGATATTTGCTTATTTGCAGGGATTTATCTCTAACCATCATTTCTTATGGATTTTTTTTTTCATTTTAAAGGAAAATTAGAACAATCCCAAAGGGGATGTTGCCTTTGATATAAAGGAAGAAAATAATAAAACTCCATAGGGATCCTTGAAGTCAAGAAGATGAATCAAGCAATAAAGAATAAACTATATAGTAGTTATAGATATTGTTCAATCATCATTTTTCCTAAATCAAGAGTGACATATAAGAGAAGAGAACCATGTATAGAAACAAATATCAATGAAAAAAAAAAGTAAAGGTCAAGGAAAGGTATGTGCCAAAATTATATAAAGTAATAAATGATACTTGTCTGATAAATGGATAGAATGCTATGTGTATTTGTATTGCATTATATCATTTACTTACAAGATAAGGTAAGTCCTATGATAGAATGGACTTTTCTACATCAAGATCTATATGGAGAATTAAGACACCACTCCACAAGGCAAGGTAAGGAAAGGTAAGTCTCTTTAATATATATATAATTAATAAATTAGTGTAAATGACAATATAAAAGGGAAATATAAATTGTAATACAAGGCAAAGATATTATGAAATAATACAAAAGATAAGGTGGAGTAAGTATATTTGGTTTTTTTTTATTAATTCATTAATTAAGGATTATGTTAAATAAAATGTTTAAAGATAAATTGAATATACATGTTGAATGGAGGAAGGATTGGGTAGGTAAGAGGGTAGGGTTGATCCCTAAGGCAAGAGAGGGATGTATTCCACTCTTGGGTTTAGGCTTATTGAGCAATGGGACCCCACTACAATAACTGAGTACTCTAGTAAGGCAATCATTAAGAAGTAATGATTCGAAAAAGATCACAAGATTATGTCAATCAGTAAGAACTAAGTGAATAAGAGGGTAGGGTTGAGTCCTAAGGCAAGAGGGGTATATACTAACTCTTTGGTTTAGGTTTATCGAGCTATGGGACCCCACCACAATGTTTGAGGACTGTAGTATGGTATAGCATGTAGGCATGGTGAGGGATGGAAGGCACCCATTTGAAAGGCAAGGACCAAGGTCTAGTCAAGTCTTTAATACAGTTTCCTTGTCCAATCTTCAGGTGACCTAGCCTATACATACAATGTAATTGAGATGATATGAATATATACATATATGAAGAATTATTCAATTAAATAATGTAATGATAATCTTTTAATTGATTCCTTGAGAAAATAAGACAATATTACAAGTAGGGACATTACAATGGAGTTATTTCTCCTAATTAAAACTAGTATCTTCTTTAGTATACTTATATGTACTAATTGCATTCCTTAGTACAGGTATGTGAATGTGTATTAATGATATTGTGGTTGTAGGTTCACAATCAAGGAATTGCATAACTTGTGTATTGTGTGTCTTCATCGTGTATGCTTCATATCTTTATGCATTAATGTGTCTTCTTCGTGTATGCTTCGTGTCTACAAATACTCATATATTTACTTCATGTATTACAACACTAACTACATGCATATCTTATGTATTATTTCATCCTAGTGTATAACTTGTATATTGACTTCATAAGAAAGGTTTAGTGTAAACGGTCATTGCTTGAGGACAAACAATTTGAGGAAGGTGGATTGTCGTGTCCCCTAATTATGGTAATATAAGTAAATAATTTTAAATAAATATATATATTAAATTATTAGAGTAAATGACTATATATAAAGATATTATAATTTCATGATAAATAAATGTAATTATAAAATATATTTAATAATATAATATATTATTAAAGAATAAAATAATATATTACTAATGTAATACTAATAAAATGATAAGGTCAAATTATTATTAATAAATAAAATAGTAATAATAACATAATATCAATTACGTTATAGTAAAATCATTATCATTATAATTAGATATTACATTATAATCATAATATTTAATAGAAAAATAAATTATTTATGATATAATTAAGATATATAATAATATTTTAATATTAAAGTATTGATATAATAAAAACTGATTTGAATAGACACATCCCTTCTCACAATGAAATATATAAATGACTACAAATACAAAGGAGAAGGGCATCAATTGTTTAGGAAATAAAGTGGAATATTTAGAGATTGGGATATACAGATAAATCAAAGGAAAATATAGAATAATATATGCAACAGTCGGGAGTTATAATCTAATGTCCTAAATGGGGCCATTACAGAAGGTGAAAATTGTAGTTATTCTGCAAGTACTCAACCCACTTCATATGTCTCTGATTTGACTTATGTTAACTTCCCAAATATTATAAAGCTTTATGATCAATAGACAACACAAACTCCTTAGGAATAAAATAATGCCACCACTTCTTCAAGGCTTGAACAATAGCATAAAACTCTTGATCATACACATAATACTTCCTTTTAGCATCATTAAACTTTGCACTAAAGAAAGCAACAGGTTTACCTTCTTGACTCAACATAGCTCCTATTGCAATTCCACTTGCATCACATTCAACTTGAAATACCTTATTGAAATTAGGCAAAGACAATACAAGTAACTCAGCAACCTTTTTTTTCAAAGTCTCAAAACTCTTATCAGCTCCATGTGCCCACTTAAAATCCTTTTTATCTCCTCTCATTGTCTCAGTCATAGAATTATAAATAGAATTGAAATTCCTTATATTTCTGTAGAAACTAGCCAAACCTTGAAATAATCTTACCTCACCCATATTCTCAAGTATAGGCCATTCCAAAATTGTTTTAACATTCTTAGGATCCATTCTCAAACTATCATCTAAAATCACAAATCCCAAATACACAATCTCCTCTTGCATAAAGGAACACTTTTTCAAGTTAATCATCAATGTCTCTTCTTTCAATCTCTACAATACCTGTTTAACATGCTCAAGGTGTTCTTCCCTAGTCTTACTGAATATCATAATATCATCTAAATAAGTAATCAAAAACTTACCTAAAAATCTCTTAAGAAATTCATTCATCAACCTCATGAAAGTACTAGGTGTAATAGTCAAACTAAAAGGCATTACCAACCATTTATACAAACCATCTTTTGTCTTGAAACAAGTCTTCCATTCAACGCCTTCTCTGTTTCTAATCTGATGATAACCACTCTTCAAATCAATCTTGGTAAAATACTTTGTTCTACTCAAACAATCCATTATGTCATCCATCCTTGGCATAGGAAACCTATATTTTACTGTGATCTTGACAATAGATATGGAATTAATACACATTCTTCATTCTCCATTCTTCTTAGGTGCTAATATGGTAGGTACAACACATGGGCTCAAACTTTCTCTGATCAAACCTTTATGCAACAACTCATGCACTTGTCTATTAAGTTCTTCATTCTCTATAGGTGTCAATCTATAAGGTGCTTTATTTGGTAAACTAGCTCCATGAATTAGGTCCATACAATGACTTCTACTTCTTACTGGTGGTAATCCATCAGGTATATCCCCTACAACAATATCTTTATACTCATTCAAAAAAAGTTGCAATTTCCATGAGCACTTGGTCAATACTACTAGTTTTCACTATCACTTGGTTACCACTAGCTTCTTTTACTCGGTCATTACTGATTGGCGCTCATTTATTACTAACGGGCACTCAGTTAACACTATTTTTTATTACTTAATTTCTGCTAGCACAACTTGATCTCCTAGGAATTATGGCAAAATAGATTTGATTCTTCTTCATTTCCTTTTCAAATTGTTTTCCATTAACCATGCAAATTCTCACACTAGTACAATTAACCTCATCTAGACTTTTAATCAAAGGCAACAATACTTGCTTTCTCCCATTCATCCAAAGAGTATATTGATTCAATCTTCCATCATGTATAGCATATCTATCATATTGCCAAGGTCTACCCAAAAAAATATGACAACTATTCATAGGCATAATATTATACAAAACTTCATCAAAGTAATGGCCAATATTGAACTTCACAACACATTGTTCACTTACCAATATCTTACATGTTCATCCTTGATCCATGAAACATGATAGGGTTTAAGATGCTTCAGCCTCTGCAACTGTAACTTTGTAACCAGCTCTTTTGATGCCAAATTGTTGAACTTCCACTATCAATGATCAGCTTGCAGCATTTTCCAACCATCTTACATATGGTCTTGAAAAGATTTCTTCTTAGAATAGGTTCCTCATCAATTCCCATAGTACACAACGTTCTTCTCACCATCAGATTTTATCTAGCCTCAGGCCCACTTGGTGAACTCTCAATGTCTCTTTGAATCATAGCATTTATGTTACCTTGTTCATTCCTAGAGGATCTACACTGAAAGGATCTATGCTCTTCTTTGCCACATCTGAAATAATTACCATGAAAACTACCTCTAGAATAAGAATTACCTCTTCCTCAATAAAAACTAGTATCTCCTTGATAAGAATTACTACCTTTCTATTTGGTCTTGCCTTTATCATCATTTTTCCATTCAGATTTGCCCTTATCTTGCACAGAATTGTTTGATCTGTCACCTTCTCTATAGGATCTACCTCTGCCTCTCTAGAATCTACCACCTCTACCTCTTTGTCTTTGTTCATGCTTCTTTTTCAAGATCTCTTCACCTTTATGCTTCTTCCACATTTTTGAATTTTACAAAACTTATTTCATCTTGAATTCTAGATCTCAATCCATTTCTAGATACCTTGCAAATTTCTCGACATCATCATCCACATTCCAAATCTGATGTCCAATCTATAGAATTCCTTAGTATACTCCTTCATAGTCATGTGCCTTTGTCTCATATTTTACATCTTCCTCAACAAGATAACTCGATAATTAACAGGAAGGAACTTCTTCTTTAACATGTTCACCATTTTCAGCAAAGTCTTGATCTTCTCCTTTCCTCTCCTTTGTCTATCAAATCACATTGATGCAAGAGAATCTAAGGCCTTTTCTATTTACCCTGGTAGTCTAATGTAGGGGCATCCTTGGTTCCTTAACTTTCCTACTCTTTTAAGTCAATGGTTGCCTAGTACTTGTAAAAGTCACTCTATTCAGTATCGACTGAGCGATCTTTCATATGCTGAGTTGGTCAATTTTGTATGTTGGCTAAGTAGAAGTCTTGACCAAGTTCAAGTATCAACTGAGCTACATTATTTTAGTGTTCACCCAGCTATGACCAAGTTGCAGATGATGTCGAGTTCCTTTTTCAACTAAGTTATAATTCCTATATCAATCAAGTTCTTGTTGGTGTCGAATTACAGTATTGATCAAGTTACAATTATGACCAGGTTTAGTTTGAATCGAGTTTCCTTGATGACCAAGTTATTTCATGTGTTGAGTAGGTTGGTGATTCTTCTAATGGTCATTCATGTCTTGGTCCTTCATTGACTGAGCTATCTATGTTTAGTTTTTAGTTTGAGTTGACCTTTGCATGTAATTTTGTGATGTGAGTAGACTTGTGGCTTGGTTATGCATTTAATGTAAGGGTTTATTGAGTTGGTAATTTATAATAGGCTGACTTGTGGATGTGAAAGTATTTAAAAGGGTCTTGGGTAGAGTCTTAGTCATTATTATTTTATTGTTTGATGAGTGAGATGTAGTGAAGCATGGAGAAGTCATTTAGTTGAGGAGTAGCTTAGAGTTACAAATTTTCATTTGAGTCTAGAGATTCGTTCTTCTTTAGATGTATTATTCTTTTTAATAACCATAACTTGGAAGGTTGTACAATCAGGCATGTTAGATGTAAACTTCTTGATTTGAATATATGAAATATTATCTCTCTAGATCTAAATCTTGTTCCTCTTGTTCATTTTTTGTTATGTGTTTCTTTGTTGGGAGTTGGATGACCTTGTTCAAGGGTATATTTGAATTTGTCTTTCATCAAGTGGTATCAAAGAATAATTGTTCTTGAGCGTGCAGACAGATCACTATGTGTGAGGTAGTTTATACCTAGACCTTGGTTGGGTGAAGTTTATCAGAGAAGAGTTTAATTTCAAAAGTCCTAGCTTGTTGGTGAATTTTTTGGAGGGTGGTAGATCTGCAGATTTGGCCTACACTTATAGAGGACTATTCAATCTTTTTTGTATGTGAAAAGATGGTTCATGGAAGGAGAGATGCTAATACATTTTTGTTTAACATGTTGAGGAAAATTGCAGCCAAAGTTGAAGCTATTGAGTTAGCACAAAACAAAGGAAGATATCTTGATGATGTTGAGAGCAATGAGTATGATTCTTATTGGGATGAAATTAATGAAATGATTGATGATTTGGAATAGTCTAATTTTAGTTGGCATTTGAGGATTAGAAAGAAGGTTATTTGTCTATTTAAAGAGATTATGAAGAGAAGAAAACACATTGTGGAAATGCATGATGATTTTGTTGAAGTTCATGAGGTATATTTTAGTTTCATGAGCAAATGGATGGATCTAACATAGAAATTGCAAGGCATATTGTTGTGTGCAATGAGATCGGTGAAAAGGAGAATTCCACCTATGTTGATGAGGAATTGGAAGTTTCTATTGTTTAGGATGATGTTAATGTTGAGATTTTTGTGATTGAGGATTTTTTTGTTTCCACCATTATGGATCTAGAGTTACATGTTCCTCCTATTATGGATGTTGTTGATCTAGATGATGCTCATGATAAGAAGATGAATTTACTTGATGTTGATGCAGTTGAGGGTTTTAGAGATGTTATCATGGTGGATTTATTTCATTCAAGAAGGTATGTTATCCAAAGGTATTCAGATATGTATACCAAGAAGTTCTATGAGAGTTAATTTCATGAAAGAAAAGTATTGTGGTGGAATGGTTAGACATTTTTGAATTGATAAGACATTGAGTCTATTGGAGGATAATTATTATTGGCCACAAATGTATAAGGATGTTCAAAATTTTGTGAGGAGTTATGGAGTTTATGAAGTTGCAAAAGGACTAAGTCAGAATACTAGATTGTATACACCTATTTTTGTTCCTAAGAAACCTTGGTGTGACATCAGTATGGATTTAATTCTTGGATTACCTAGGAAAACAAAAGGGTATGATTCCATATTTGTTGTTGTGGATAGATTTTCTAAGATGGATCATTTCATACCATGTAAGAAGACATCAGATGTTGAGCATGTTGCTGAGATTTTCTTCAAAGAGATTATTAAATTGCATGGATTACCAAGAAGTATTATTTTTGATAGAGACAATAAGTTTGATGGTTATTTTTGGAGGACTTTGTGAAAGAAGATGGGTACTGATTTGTGATTTAGTTCTACATTCCATCCACAGAAAGATGGATAGACAAAGTTTGTGAATAGAAGCTTAGGTAATTTTTTGAGATGCTTAGTTGGAGACAAACCAAGTAATTGGGAGCTAGTATTGGCACAGGCTGAGTTTGCATATAATAATTCTGTGAATAGGAGTATAGGAAAAACACCTTTTGAGATTGTTACTAGAATACAACTTATAGGATTATCAGATTTGAGGGATGTTTTTGGTAAAGAGAAGAGAAGTGCTAAAGGGGAAGAATTTTCTAGTTTTATGAAGTCTCAGAAATTGAGGTTGGAACAAAGTAATTAGAAGTATAAGGAGAGTGTTGATAAGTCTAGAAGACATCGTGTTTTTGAAGTTTGTGATGAGGTGACGGTTCATTTGAAGAAAGGTAGATTTCCTATTGGAACATATAGTAAGCTAGAGATGAAGAAGTTTGGACCTTTTAAGATCTTGAGGAAGTTTGAAAGTAGTAATTCTTAAGAAGTTGAGTTACCTAATGACATGGAAATATCTCCTATATTCAATATTGCCAATTTGAATAAGTACCATGAGTCAGATGATGAAGTTGTTACATCATAACATTATCCTAAGAAGAAAATTGAAGAGGTTGAACAGATATTAGATTAGAGAATTGGTAAGAGTACAAGAGGAAAAGATTACTTTGAGTATTTGGTGAAGTGGAAGAATAGACCAGTTGAATATGCTACATGGATTTCTAATATGAGTTGGATTTAGCTCAAGTTGTGCCACTTTCATAATTCGGGAGAATCATTTCTTTTTACCCTTGTTGTTTGATTTAGGAGCATCTTGGGTTGACATATTATCCTGCTCATATGTGTTCATTCTGCTAGTTACTATCAAGTTGCAACCATTCTTGAGTAGCAATCATTTTTGAGTGCCAATAACTATTTAGTATCGACTGAGTTGTTCAGTGTTGGTCAAGCTATCTAGTGTTGGCCAAGTTGTTCAATGGTAGTTGAGTTATCTAGTGTTGGTAAAGCATTCCTTAAATTTTTGAGTGAACCTATTATTTGTTGATGCTCAGTTCCTTCTTTGACCAAGTTTGTCTATGATTGGTTCTTAGTTTAAGACAACTCTTGTATTTTATTTAGATTATGGATTTAATGATAGGATCTTGTCTAGGGATGAGTGTTGATCATTTTGAGGTTGACCTTTCTTTCTATAATTTTCTAGAATCTTTTGTAAGTCATTTTGACAAGTATAAGTAGAGGTATTTGGTTTAGTCTAGGGGAACAAAAGAGGATAGGGGCTTAGAGAGTTCTGAGTAGATGTTATGAATTTGAAGTTGTGTCATAGATCTTGAAGTTATATTTTGTATTTGGTTGTAACCTAGAAGGCCTTACAGCTAGGCATGTATGCTAAAAACTTGATGAATCAATAAAAGTGTGTGTTCTCTCTCTCTCCTTGGTGTTGTTCTTTGTGTGTTTTCTTCCATTGTGTTTACTCAGCAAGGTGTTTAGACAGTTAGGTGTGCCATTGGCCCTACCTGTTCATTCCTTCCAACTTACATCAAATGCCCCAATTACAATTGGATGAACAAAGACCAATGACTCCACATATTTTTTGGGTCGAATTCAACAACAACCGGCTAGTTTTTCAAAATGCTCCTAGAAAGAAGACACATGGCAAACACATATCAAGTGTGAAATCACTATGCTCATAATAGCACTATTTGATCAACTTAGATCAATGACCCGAAATGATTTTTAGGCAAATATGGGGAGCGCTCAACCATTTTATAAATGTCACCCGGAAAGAAGATGCATGTCAACTCTAATAATTAATAAATCAATAATGATGTTTTATTATTGAACTATTCATATTGTAATAACTTTTAAATTTTAATTAAATTTTTATGTATGCTATCTATAAATTAGAATGACTTAACTATATTGTATTAGTTCCTCAATTATAGTCCAATCGATTGAACATATAACTATCTTCAGCAAAGGTTAAAGGAAAGTACCCAAATCATCTCAATCTTATTGATAAATGAAATCTACAATTGTGGACAATCCAATATTAGGAGACATGGTAATTATAAACCCAACTCCTTGTCACGTTTTGCAACCCCCACTAGTACATTAGGCCTTAATTTTTGACCTAAGGCCAATTTAGTTTGTTAAATTCACTTTTTTTTAAATATGATCTTGATAAGGTCAAAATTTTGACCATACTTAAGTTTGTTGTCAAAATTTTGATGACACTTAAGTTTATTGTCAAAATTTTGACGTTATTAGGATATAAACAACAAAAAGAAAAGTGAAACACCACTTCATTCTATTTTGGGGTAGATTGCAAGTAGGAAGGTGGGTTCAGCTACGCATGCATGAATTAGTAGTTTGAGGTGGGAAATGTCCTCATCGTCCGCTCTTTTTGATTGACGTCTCTATGAGTGAGAAACACCTTTTGTAGGATTTTCAATAAAATCTTTTTCCTTGATTACAATTGACGCTAAGACCTCTCCTTCACATTTTGAAACTATACATGTCCATCATGGTTGTGGTTGTTAAGGGTTAACTATAAACATTATCAATCCTATAATATCTAGAATTTTTCCAAGGTAGGTTGGAATATAAAAAGTCATGAATTACCATGCACTGACTAATGTAGTTCATAAATGTATACAAATTTGATGTGGTGTTTTGACCATGGACTACATAATAGAAGCTTTTGTTGAGTTGGGAGAATGGAAGGGAAGCTAAAAGTCATTAAATTTTGATTGATTTTGTTATAGCTTCTTCTCCCACCTAAATTTTCCATTCATTCATTCATTTAGGATTAAGTAGTGGATATATATTTTGTCTCTTGTTGTGCCCTTGTTATCTATGTCTCTGCAGTGATCTTTTTCAATGGAAAAAGAAGAAAAGGAAAAGGAAAATGAAGGGTCTTAAATACACAATGTAGTACAAGTGGCTTACACACAACCACATTAAGGGCCAGTGGGAGCAGTGGGAGGCTAGGTTAGTCAGCAGTAGTTGTAGTAGTAGTAGTTACAGTATTAACTATATTATACAAAGGCAGACTATAGCATGATCATAAATAATAACTAGGCCTAGGCATGTTCATGCCCATTATATGACCATGTATCATGAAATCCAAATAATCATGTATGGATATTAGCTATAGACCCACAAAACTCATTTTTGTCCCCCTATGACCTAGTGTTGCATTCACTTACTTTATCCCATTACTAACAATACACATATGCACAGATTCTCTCTCTTAAGATTTTGACATACATCATAAGAGGAGATTTTAATAACCCCCCCACTCTTGCCCACCACAAAACCCAACCCTCCCCTCTATAATATCCTGGAATTGGGGACAACTACCTTGATTTCTCCTTCAATTGTAATCAAGTGGCATGAGGTATGTTAGTACACCAATTATTAATAGATGTCTGCAAAGATGATGTGTAATTGGTAGCAATATGATGAAAAACTATTCAAAATTAGTAATTGGAACTATTTGCAACTAATAATAAAAACTAATATATATGAACTAAAGATCTTAGATTATAATATGATTTGATGATTTCTAAGAATTGTCTCTTGTTTATTTGATTCACTACTTTCTTTAGAATCTCGAACTACTATATGGGTAACTGAATGGTTGGCTTTCCCATTTCTGACTTCTTTTCCCTTTCTTCTTTACCTTATCTCTTTTCTGCTAACTATCCAAAAGTTCCCTTGACCTCTATTTTTTTTATATTCTTTCATGTCCCTATGCCTCCTATTCTAGTTCTTTCATATACCTTTCACCATTTAGAGTACAAGCATAGGTGAAGCACCATTATCTTTTATTCTATGACATCCAAAACTCAGTTATTTTTCTCAAGTTACCACTTGATTAAAGAATCCACAATGGGTTATCTAGGACCAACCACTTTAGGCTTTGGCCCCTGTTATGATCAACCCTTTACACTATGCTCCTAGGAAGACCCTTCTATTCCCCAAACTAAAATGAAAATAGCAAACATAGAAAATAATCTCAAATAGATCCTCATAAAAATCCTCATAACCAAAGAAACCAAAAATCCAAGTTTGAAGCATGGACGCAAAATCATCAAAATAATCCATAATGCAAAAATAACAAAGAGGACAACCACATCACCATTAGGAAGACACCATAAGAACTCTCTAGGTTCCTTTAAATATATCCATAATTTCATATACAACATGTATACATCCTCTTCAAGATCCAACCTAGAAAACTATATCCATCAAAATCATAATCTAGCTCCAAGAATATTAGTAAACCATCATGATCCCCACATTAAATATTAAGAGAAACACATTCATCATCAAGGAAACAACAAAATAATTCCAACATTAAGATGCCAAGAACAAAACCAAGACCTTCATGTGACCTCAATCACACAACTAGGTCCAAATCATAATATAACCAAACTTTTTCAAGAACATAAAAAGAAAAGGGAAATGGATTACCATGAAATCATAAAAAATAAAACCAAGGCATCTGGAATACCTAAGAACCCAGATAGTAAGCTCCAACACAAAACCACAGAGACAAGGCTTACATAAATAAATGAAGAATTTGGACTTAGTATAATTTTCCCATGATAATCATGTATTGATAGTGTAAATAAATTCATCCAAAGTATATGATTGGGAAAATGCAGCCATACCATAGTAGACACACATTATTCAACTTAATAGAAGTCAAATTTCAAGAATCACATCCACATATTCAATCATATGCACATGCTCATCATAAACCTACATAAATCCATCTTCTAAATTAATTTAGTTTGAATATATATTTATTGATATAAGAAAACAATGCCAAATAGTAAGAACAAAAACATGTACTATCTGAGTAAGACAATGAGAATAACAAATCATACAAGAAAAACATTCATGATCAAGCATTAATTGTTAGGATTCTAAACATGATTGTAACTTCTTTTTAATAAAATACTAGATAAAAATAGCTTAGAAACATTGCTCTTTAGAATAAAGTACTTATTTAGGTAAGATGTAAATACTAACTTGAAATATAAAAACTATAATTCCTGATAACCATAGATTACTGCCTTGAGATATATATTGTACACAAACATATACCAGTTAAAGACATTATATATATATCCTTAGAACAAAGAGGACTTGGTATAATGATTTTATTTATCCTATAAGATAATTTGAATATATCACTACATGCATCATCTTAATCTATTATGATATACATCAATAAAATTAAAGTAGATATTGAAAATAATAATAGTTTCTATTGTTTAAAGTAAAAAATTATTAGATTAAATGGTGAAAGTCATCTCCTTAATATTACTATAATCATAAATTTTATTTAATATACATATGTATTAAACAAGATGAAATAATTTAAATATTATTAAATTATTTAAAGAATAAACAATAATCAACTTATTCTACTAAATTTCATCTTATTTAATTAATTAGCTAATTTTTATTAACATTTTTTTAAATATTTAATTACACAATAAGTCCTGCTCAATTCTTAACTAAAGGATTCATTCCTAACTTTATATATAGACACAATAATCCTCATCCAATTCTTATAAAATTTATAAGGAATTAATTCCTGTATTCCCTAAAGACTGAACCAAAACATGATTGTGAAAATAAGGGATTCTATTCATCCAAGGATAAGTAAAAGTATTCTTAACTTGAACAAAATACCCTTTAAAATTGAAACCTCATATATATGATATTATGCCACTAATAATGGTAAATATTAGGGCACAAAGAATAAATGACATGCCAATAACACTATACTATTGTTGCTAAGAGATGGAGGAAGAGATACATATGAAGACACCATAGGTGTAAGAGAATTTAATAATAATAATATGGAGCTAATGAAATAATCCATTAGTACTGAAGGTTTTCTTTGAGAGGTCGACTGCTTCAGGAACTATCTCTTTGATGTGAAAGCAAACCACTTAAACATCAAATGAAGGTTTGATTACTTGACTACAAATGTAGTTTTCAAAGATGAAAGTAGACTAAACACTATATAACATATTAATAAAAAAACCAAATTCAAATTTTCATTCTAGAAAGAATATGCATTAGATGATGTCTGGCATCAACCATCTGTAAATAAATGCCTCTCCATTGGTGTTCCCTATAATGTCCCCACTATTAGGGTTAGTTTGGGATAAGTAATTTCTACAAAATAATGGTTAGAATCACAACAAAAACAAAACTAACTACATTATTCTACCCTCTAAGTTAACCCCAATCTTAAGGACGTCTCCAAGTCGGGCTTCCTAGCTCATAGCTAGCTCACCATCTTCCCAGGAGCACACCCCTTAAAATTCTTCTTGGATGGACATCCTCTATCCAAGGCTACTCATGTATGCATATGTTGACAACATCAAAATATTTTGGCACATCGATTATTGGCCATGGCACATGGACAATGGAGATCTTAATATCTCCATGCCCCATGCTTCGATATCGATTCTCGATCATGGCAGACAATGGAGATCTTAATATCTCACATGCTCCATGCTTTGAGTTCACATTGATTCTCAGCCATGGTGGACAATGGAGAGCTTAATATCTCACATGCTCCATGCTTCAAGTCTCATTAATATCCATGGTGCTAACCATAGGTTAACACAATATTATCCACAAGTATGATTCATCAATATAAATAAAGTCATAAACATAATTAAATAAATATAATCCATAAACATACCTTTTTTTTTTCTTGGTCCATGTGGCTCTATCCTTAGTCGACTCTTCAATGAATTATTCTTTCTAGATTATCTCAACTCTATATTTACTTTCCAAAATTCTCTGTTTTCTGATTATAAGGAAAGGAAAAAATATACTTTTTTGTTTCTTCTTTTCTAGGAGTTACAAACTTTCATAATAAAAATCCTTTGAAAAGTCACAACACTTCATAGTTATAATCCTTTCAAAAAGGCACAACATTTCATACCTAAAATCCTTTTGAAAATTCCCAATACTTTATAATCAAATTTTTTTTGAAGAGTCGCTACTATTTATAATTATGACCCTTTCAAAGGTTTGCATCCTTTCAATATCATCGATACCTTTTAAGAAAGTCACTTCCTTATTTTCTTCATATTGTACTCCTATCCTCTTCTCTCTCTTTTTTCTACTCTCTAAAATAAACTCTCCTCCCTTTTATATCTTAATTTTAAGGAGTCATGTCTACTTGTTAAACATCTCTTGAATTTTCATTAGATTTAGTTAATTTATATTATTCTATGTTATATTATTTATTTACTTACTTATTTGTGTTTATTTTATTTATTATTAAATTATGTTTAGAAAGTTAATATACTTTCTACAATATTGTCTCTTGTATTTAATTTTCTTTCTTTCTTTACTCGTTGAAATTTAATTATTTTTTACTTGTTTAAAATATCATACTAAGTATTATTTCTTTGTTTTATATTTTAGTATTAGTTTTATTATAACTTTATTATTTATTTAATAACATTGTATTATCTAATTATTATTAAAATTCTATCTTGAAATGTGGATATGACATGCACCCAACTATGGAAGGTTACTACAAGAAATCATTTCCATTATTTTCTTTCTTCCCTCTTCCAAGCCACGTGCTTAGCTTTCTTTCCTAACATATGTTTTGCAGAATATTTTCTTTATGCACACTCTCATGAGAAAAGAGATGCCACCTTTTAAACTCTTTCCTTCCAAACAAGTAATGTTTTGGATTAAGGTTGATGGAGCCCAAATTTCCCCAAAATTTAGGTCCTCCATTTTAGAAATAATGTTAGAAACTTGATGAAATATTACCATTGAGGTGAAAAGGGGCTCACAAGGCTGGAAATGGGGGCATTAAAAAAATCAATGTCCAAAGTGCACCCTTGACTGAAAAAAACATAAGAGAGTTTATGATATTGTTGGCTTTCATTTATGCGTAATCAGTTATTCTTAACATTTTATCATTGTGTAGTATTTGTATGAAACTTTCAACAAGAGCTAGTTACATTAGTTGGAGACTATTTGTTTTACATTATAACACAAATAACATACATATTACTAGTGATCAAGATATGCTTATTTTTACTACAAGACACACCCCCATTCTTTAGATGAAAAATGAAGTGTGGGTTCCATAAACATAAACAACATATTAACGAACGAGTGTCTTACAAAGAGGACTTTGAGTTTGCAACATAAGTTTTAACCAAGCATTTGCAGAGGCGTGTTTATTGAATTTGAAGGAAAACTTATTGACATGTCTATGAAAATACGGCTAAATAAGATGGAGAAAAGCATATGATATGTTTAATAAGATGCCACACTCTTGGTTTTTATTTGAACGAAAAAAATGAAAAGGAATATTAGACTGTGTGGAAGAACCAACAAAAGTGAATAAGGAACATTGAATAAGATTGTTAAACCTAACATGAAACATTAGATTTTAAAAAAAATCATGCAAACAAAACCGTAATTGATATGCAATAAAGTTCAAAGCAACAATTGTTGGAAGTAATGACAATTTTTAAACTTTGATGATTCATTTAATAAATAAAAATGATGTGGTTAGAATAAAAAAAATCAAATGTAACAATAACAATACAAAGGAAAAAATGCATTGAATATTCAATGGCCTGCACATGTTCCAAAACTTGGATACTAGATTGAAGACCATATTTCTTGCATCATTGTTTTTAACAATGACCATGTTGGTAAAGGTACAAGAGGGAAAATGATCAATCCTAATGATCCTAAAGAAAATACAATTGCATAAGTACAAAGTACTAAAATAAAGGAAACACATCAGAGAATTTGCTAAGGAAAAAAATTAGAATATAAAGATGGAAGTGTCCTAGGAATGCAAGGAGAAATAATGCAGTTGCCAGATATGTACAAATGAAGGATCAAGGTATGGGGAAGATTATTTCTTCTGATCAAGACTGACTCTCAGCAAAATATCAATGCAGATTTGGTAAAAAAATTGAAGAAGCTTCTCATGCATGGGATGGGAGGGGTCCAGTAGATGGGGGAGTTGTGTTTGCACCAACAACACCAAGGCAAAAGTCACATAGAGCAAGTGTAAGAACTAATGAAACTCTTGATCAAGGAGGGCCTCTACCCAAACTTGGTGTTTGGAATTAAAATGGTGTCCCTATGATTTGACTTTAAGAGGACCTCATAAACCACCTTATTTATAGTATTTTATATAATAATATATTTTTTCATTATTATAATAATAATTTAGATTATTATCAATTCACCTCCTCAACTTTTATGCACATTCATAACTAGCTATATGCGTGAAACCAAATGTAACTCAACATTAACTAGGTTCCACCTTTACATGGTTGACCCTAATTAATAGAGAATATTAAACTATTCTCAAAACCATGTGAAGCTTGACGTTAACCTATGACTGCATGACACATTTGTAACTCCACCTAGGAATCCAACTATTTTAGGCCATACATCTAGGACTGTCCTCTTGTTTAAAACACGTAACCTTGCATCAAAATACTTGTTTGTTCATACCTTGACACCTTAATTTTGGGCATTAAAACTTTCTAACTCCACCTATATTTACATGCATGTGCACCTCTAATGTATATATATTTGCAAGCATGTGCATATACTTGTGTGTGTATGCTTTCAACAAATCAATTTTATGCATATCCCACACTCATGGCTTGCCAGGAGACCACATTTCTTTAAGGCATTCTATAAAATAGTTCACATGTCTTGCCTTTATGATTTCAATAGGAATATAGTAGTAAATAAATTGACAACATTGAATTTTTAATGTTAAATATTTGGAGTAGGGTAATTTGAAGGTCTTTTTTTACTTGTATTTCAATAGGAATGTAGTAGTAAATATGGTGCTAGTTTTAGATGCTAACTGTGTCAATCATTTTGTTCCAAGCAATGTAGAAGGAGGCACTAGTTCAATATGCAATCTCAATTGATATGCATAGGAAATCAGGTGGAGCTGAAAAATACAACAGGTTTGCATTTTTATTATAGGTCATTAATTAGCTATTTTAAGTTATAGAAAATCACAAACATTGTAATACTAACTCTTATAGGCAAGGGTAATGTCCTCAACATGAAAGAAAATCAAGGATTTTTATTTGCTTCCTTGCTGACAACATTCTCTCCACCATAGCATTCGGAGTTCTAACATTCACGATGGTCTATTAAAAAAAAATTTAAAATTTATAGACCCATTAAAATAATGTAAACATGGTGCGCTTTTTCAGCTCCACCTATTGTCCATGCATATGGAACATAGTTGCACATGCATTCTTGATTCAATGGCTAAATCTTATTTTGGATGGGAGGAGCAGAAGCCAAAGACATAAAGGACATGCACCAAAGGATGGGAAAATAATGGCACTTTGCAAGTCTGAAATCTTTTTTTGTTATATTTAGTCACACACATCCACATGTTATCAATTTCCTTAAAAATACATATTTGAAGTATTAAACTTTTCTTTGTGGGCAGATGAAAGTAAGATGGATTAGTACAAACAATATAATACACAATGAGACAATTTTTTGCTAATCCGAGAGGATATTTACAAGGATATTCTCCCTAAACAACCAACTTGAGGAAAGGCCAATTTTTTTGAAAGAGCATGATGTTGGAAGGAATAGAGTAAGTGCAAACACAATCATCATAGATCCAAACACACTTAAAATAGAAAAACCTTGAAGAATTTAATATTAAAAAATTCCCATCTAGAATAGAGGTAGAATAGATGGAACACATCCCATCAACTAGATATTTGTATAATAAAAGAAGTAACTTAAAATATGGGCATAGATAGGAATAGTATAATGTATGGGTGTAAGATGTATAGAATCTAAGAAAGATAAAGGTTGACAAAGATATATAGTGATTTGGTTGGAGATAATAAGGACAAGATAGATGTATACACTTGATCTTGATAACATCAATATACAAGAGTTCTATTTATTATGCTATGTCTATTGAATGTTCCATGCTTTCATAACTTGTAAACTATAAGTGTTTTGTCCAGATTAACTTCTTACTCACTTTGTATAATTAGGTATAAATAGAGAAGACACAATTTACTTGAACTCACAAACTTTGATCTATGTTCCCCATTTTTCTTGCTAACAACATGCACACTAACAAATAAGAACCATGCTTAGGAAAGGTTTGAATGTAGATAATGTGAAACTTGAAAAAGTGAGATGAAAATAGCAACAATGATAATGTGCAGTTTGGTAAGTTTATCAAGGATGTTTTGATTTGAAAAATTGAGTTATAGCCAAAAGTGTTGGAAAGGATCTTGCATTAGTGAGTGCATCAAAGAAGCCCAACCTAGAGTCATCAACACAAGTGATGTAAAGGAAAAAAGGAAAAGGTAGCTATACTAATTTTTCTCTTCCATACATCAACATCACTAGATTATCATAGTGGCCATATAAAAAGATCTCATATATCATCAATTTCTAATATAAGTCAATGTCATTTCTTCCAATAGACATTAAGAAACTTGTTAAAATATTACTCCCAACATAAAGGTTCAACAAACCTTCTACTTATTTGAAAATAACTTTAACATATATAGACTTTGAAAAGATTGGGTTAGTCTTTGGTCAAATTCTGTGATCTACATTTTTTCTTAGTGTTATGTTGGCTTTCTATTGGGAAAAATATTGAAGATAGTTTTTTCCCCAATCTCACCACTCATGAAATTTGTCCATTTGGCTTTAATGGATGACATGTAATGGGTGCAGGCCCTTCCCATGCTTAATCTAATCAAAATGTCACCTATCCTATCATAGATTTGATGCATTAAGCATCAACAAAAAACAAATAATTTTTTGCCCTTAGAAACTTTTGACATTTGAGTGTCAACACATTTAATCACTTTTCATATTGAATCCAAGTACACAATGTATGTCGATCCATAATGTGTGCCAAGTTAGTATTTCAACAGGTGTCGAGTGACTTCAGGTGCCAAGTAGTATATAAGTGTCGAGTGATATATAGGTGCTGAGTCATAGTATGTGCCAAGCAAGCCAGAATGTTGTACATGCTAAGTAAACTAGAATCATATATGTGTCAAGTGAGACAGAGTGTAGTTGATGCTAAGCAATCTAGGATAGTATGTGTCGAGCATCAATAGTCTAGTAAGTGTTGAGTAACACAGAATTAGCATATGAGTTTGTGCCTCCACAAACTTAGATGTAAATTATTTTTGGAGTTGACACAAAGGGATTTTGAAAAAGAAAAAAGATAAGGGCAAATCATTTACATTTCCTATGAAATCTACATGCAGCCAATAAGAAAAATGGAGGAGACATGCAAACAATGAGAAAAATACAAGTTATGAGTGGGAATTTTAGATTCAATATGGATCGTAGATCCATACCTAACCCTAAGTCTTCACATTCTTTAAAATGAGGTCAAAAACCCATTGAAAATGAGGATAAAAATAGTGTATGGGAAAATTATAGCAAGAAATTTAGTGTGAAGAAGGAAAGACTTAGAGAAACAGAGTAGCAAGTTTATATCTAGTTGATCAGAACAGCATAAGGGACAAGGAACATGATCAGACATCAGATCTTGGAGGATCAAGATCAAGGAGAGCAGATCAAGTGCCTGAATCTAGTAATTAGAGATTGCATACTATCAAGTCAAATGTTCTAATACTTTCTTATAATTGTATTAGATGCTGAAATCCTATATTGATAGGTTAGCTTAACAGCTAGGTAGGAGAATCTTTGGAGAAGGTGATTGAAAATCCTATGTATTAGGTGGGTTTAACAACCTATTGTAAATCCTTTAATAGGGTGACACTTCATGCAAAGTGTTTGTAAATCCTTTAACCAGGTTACTATTGACATAGTGTAAAGCCTTTAACAGGGCAGGCCTTTCATAGGGTAGACCATCAGAAATGGTTGAACTATTATTACTATAGTGATTTTTGTGGGTATCATCCCCACCCCAGTTTTACCTTCTTATTCCTAGATGGTTTATGGGTTATCAATTCTTGTGTTATGTGTTATTGCATGTGATTTACTTTATGTTTCTTTATATGTTTACATGCATTTTATTTTATTTTTCATTTATATGTTTAAAGGTTTGAATAAGGTGAAAAGTGTGGTACTTCTGATTCACCCCCCCCCCCCCCACCCCCCCCCCCTCTCAAAAGTACTCTTCCCATTTGAATATTCCAACAATTGGTATCAGAGCTTGGTTCTCACAAGGAAGAAGTCTAACAATTTGGAGAAAAAGATCAAAGGATGGAAGTCTTCAAACTTGGAAAGATTATTGAAAATCAAGTGATTGATGTGCATCTAGCTCTACACAAAGTAGAGAAAGTCAGAGAGGAATTGAGAAAATCCCTGAAAAGAAGAAAGGAGATAGCCATAGCTGAAAATTACATACACTATAAGGAGATTGATGCCACACAAGTATTTTCCAATGGAGACTCCAAGGAGTTTGATGCAGCAATAGTAGAATTGATGGAGAAAAATAGAGCTCAAGCAGAAGAGATAAGATCTCTTAAAATGGAACAAGAATAACAAGCCATAATGCTTTGTGAAGTGACTAAACAAAAGAAAAGAGCTATTGAAGAGAAGGCCATGATAGAAGATGACAAGAGAAATCTCACCAATAGGTTGGAAGAGAAGACAATTGAGTTTGAAAAGATCTCAAACATGTAGTTAGACACCTTAAGCCAAATGATGAATGCTCATCATGAGCTAAACATAAAGGACATTGAGATCCCTTGAAAATGCAGAACAAACAATTGTAGAATGAGTTGAAGAGAGAAAAGGAGATAGCAGAAAGCTACAAAAAACCCAATAAAGCTATCAAGTACTTTGAACAGTTACTAAAATCACCAAGGGCTAGTAATGATACTTCAAGACTTGGTTACACCAGTACTGAACAAGGAGAATCATCCAAGGCTGCAGTGGAAAGAATCAACAAAGGTAAGAACACTAAACCTACTTGTGATTTCTGTGGTAAAAAGGGACATACCTCTAATGTGTGCATGAGCAAGAATAGTCATCAGCATGATAAGCCTACAAATGCAAGCCTTTGTCACAAGTGCAAGAAACAGGGACATCAAGCACATGAATGCAGAATCAAGACTATGAGAACACCAAGATTTCAAGGACACTTCTACAATTGTCAAATATATGGACATAGAGCTTCTGAGTACAGATCAAAGCCTAAGTGAACACCTAATTAGCCTACAAGGAGAAACAATAATGCACACCACTACAACTGGGATTACAATACCAGGTATAGTTGTCACTATTGTCAAGAGTATGGACACATTCCTAAAAATTGCATAAGGACACATTTTAGAGGAAATTACAGCAGATGGTTAAGCCAAACCACATGTTTTAGTTGCTTGAAGACTGGTCATATCAGCAACAATTGCCCAACAAATGCCAAGACACCCAAACCAAAAGTCAACAAGGGTAAAGAAAAAGTTAATGTGGAGCACATTAGGGCAGAAATGAAAAAGACATGGCAAAGAACAGATGGATCAAGTTTATCCAATGGTGAGATCACTTCACCCAAGAGGTCAAGTGATCACACTCCATCTAATTAAGTACAAGACAGGTACATGGGGCTGATATATATAAAAGATGTATCATATATCAGCCCAAAAGAACAAAAAAAACACTGCAAAGAAGAAATTAGCATGAGAAAAGATGCCAAGCAAAATTTTGAAGAAGCTGTCGAGTTACCCTTAGATGCCAAGTGAAGATCCAATGGATGTTGAGTTTCCAATAGTTGTCAAGCTGATAGTTGATGCCAAGTGAAGTAGAAGCTAAGTAAATAAACTACAATAGAAGCTAAGTGATGGTAAATCCTTTGAGTGTCAAGTTCTACAGTTGTAAGCATGAAGCATTTAATGCTAGGTCATTAATAGGTATAAGGTTGAATTTTGTTCATTTTCACATCATTCAAATGCAGAGCAAAGACAAGAAGAGCAAAGAGATGATAAAGGAGCTACCTTATAGTCGATTACATCAATTTCAACAAAGATTCAGCACAAACACATCAGTTCAAAGGTATTTATCAAGTGTCGAGCTACACAAAGTTATAGTTTTAATACATTTTAAAGCCCTAGATTTGGTAAAATGGCCTCCAGCTCTAGAAACTCTAAGGCTAAGGAAGACCATAAGATTCAACAAGTTAGCAACAAAGTTAAACAACCTAAATTTAGACCAATACTTGAAGTTGCCTATAGAAATGACCCAGGTGGTGCATTATCTATCATTCCACCCAAGGTTATTATGGTTCAAGATGTTAGGAAGTGCTACAATTGCAAAATTGGTGCCATAGGAGACGTAGAAATATTTCATGCCTATGATAAGCTGTGTGCCAATGGAATACTGAAGGACGAGTTTCAAATTGTTGAGAAGAAGAGTTTGACCAAAACCCTAATTTTTCCTATGGTGTTCAAAACAGAATGGATTCACATTGTTTTGAGCCACATTCATGATGGATGTTTGTGGCTAGAGATAGGACCTATCAATATTACAAAGAGGATTGTGCATAGGGTTGTTGGTCTCCCAACCCTAGATTGGCCAAAGACTTTGAGAAGTGATAGGAAGGAAGTAATTCAGAAGAACACAAATGCAAAATGGAACAATAGGGGAATGACTATTGACACTGTGACTGAACCTCTACTTGACTTTGTTGTGAGGGTAATTTCACATAAATTCTATCAATCTAGTAGACTGAAGAGCATACCCTACATTGTTGTTGATGTGGCATATAAACTGGTGAAGAAGGATCATACCTATGATCTAGCTGAACTTATGTTGCAACAAATCAATGAGAACGTAGTAGCTACAAGGAGATCAAAGGGTGTATAGTGCAAATCTGGCTCAGTTCTCATGTGCATATTCTTTTATGTGATGGAAGAATTCCCTTCAATTGGAAAGGTGAACTAGAACTCTAATAAGTCAACAGTCACCCAAATTAATGATTTCATTGATCAAATGGAAGATAACTTTCAGGCACAAATGACAAGCTATTTTGAAGACTTTAAGAAGTCTATGAAGCAAAGAATGAGGATACCAGTTTCATTAGTTGAGAAACATGTCAATGATATATGTTTCTTGGTTGATATTGATTTTACTTATATTTAAGTAGCAATACCAAGGGTAAGATGGCTAAGGCCATTAGGTTATGAGCTTGACATAGATGAAGCCACAGCAACAATCACAGCATTGCTAGTAGAAGAAATTGATAAAGAGGCTTCTCACTTTGGGACTTATGATGTGGTTGAGTCCAAAATTGAAACAAATTTGAAAACTGCTTCAGTCATCAAAAAGAAAGACAAAATGGTAAGAAAAATAAAGAAGACATTTGGAGCAAACATTGAAGGCGAAGAGGAAGGAGTAGAAGAAGTAGAAGGTGATAGTGAAGAAGAAGGTGAACAAGAGCAAGGGCAAGGGCTAGTTGAGCTGACACAAGGCCTTGGAGAAGATAAAGAAGAAGCCAAGGAAGCACCTACACCTGCTGAGTAAAAGAAAAGAAAAGAAAAAATACAGCCTACAATTCAGTAAAAGCCCAAGAAGGTCACAAGGCAAGCTCAAATGAAGCCAACACTAGCTAAGCCATTAGCAATAAGGGCCACAACAAGAGCATCAACTCAAAAAGCCAAAGAGGCAATAGAGGAGAAGAAGAAAGCCACTACCCAGCCAGCTGAAGAGCCCAAGAAAAGAAGAAGATATGTGGCTCAACCAGATACAGATGATGAGAAAATAGAATCTAAGGATATAAGCCAATTCAAAGTGGTAAGTCATCCTCCAAAATTTGCAATAGACAAACTTTGTAATAAGATTAGAAATGCAAATCTAAATGATTTAAAATCTTTAAATTTCAATAAGCTCAGTAGGGAAGAGCAGAATAAGATAGAGGAATATGTGTATGCCATAGTGGCAGAATTCAAAAACACACCTCTAGAGCTTGATAACACAATGTCAAAGGAAATATATGAAATAGTAGAGGATAAGTGGCATTATTGTTTGAAGATGGAAAGGGAAATTAGAGAATCTACCCTAGCATAGGTAAAGTCTGATATGTCAAAGGCTCAAATAACCAAGGCTAATAAGAAACATAGTGGGAAATTTGAATTCAAATACAAAGCTTTTTTCATTCTTCAAAACAAAATTAAAGATCTAGTAACTAAATCCACACAAATCCAGAAAACAATATACAAGATTGTTGATGATAAAGTGGAGGAAACTAATAAGGCAAAAACCAGTGCCAATAAGAGGGCAGAAGAACAGAAAGGAGAGGAGAAAGCAAAGGAAGAGGAAAAGAAGGAAGAGGAAAATAAAGGTGAGGAAGAGAAAGAAAAAGGAGAAGAGGATAATAAGGAGAAAGAAGAGGAGTAATCAACAAAGGGAGAGGAAACTATGGCAACAGCTGACCAGCAGCAAGAAGATGAACAGATTGTGCAAGACACACAATTGCCACCTCCCAGTCCACCTCATGTAATCACTACACCTATAGAAATAGTAATCATAAAGGATGTTACTAACAAGACACCTTAGAACATCAATCCACTTACTACAGATGATCTCCCAAAGATCCTTCACCAATCTACTCTACAGGCACAATTGTGTACAAGCCCTATATTGGTGAGTGTAGATGAATGACAAAAATCAGTAGCCACACCACAAAAAGAAAAGGTGAAGCCAAAGGAGAAACCTTTCACATACACTACTACTAGAACTAAAGCTTTGATGTTTCCACCACCACCTCCACCAAGTGTGGCAAGTGATAATGTTCAAATGTCGAGTGTAGAGGAGAAGAAATCAGGTGAAAAAGAAGATGCAGCAAAAGAGGAGCAAGCCGCCATTTAGACATTGGTAGAACTACCAAAGACTGGCACTCCTACTAAGACCATTCAGAAGTCAAGCACTGATGCTATCCCCATGCAATTTTCAACACCAGGCTCGAGTTCAATAAGAGTGGCCAGGGTACTTCACTATGGAGACCCTGAATTAGATGAAGAGATTGTGATACCCTCCTATGATTCCAAAACTATCACAATAGAACAAATGACTGAAATGCAAAATGCATTGGATAGAAGGATGAGGCAGGAGATATTGGGGAAAGAGTTTAAACACAAGCAAGCACTTCATGACATCAAGGACATCTTCATGGATGCTTTTAGCTTGCAGTCACCAGATGAAGGAAAGCCAATAATTGAGCAACTATCAGAGATAGTTGACCAGGTGACAGATGAAGACCAAGAGACCAATGTTAAACTCATGGAATGGTCAGAAAGAAAGTTTCAAGGGAAGGTTAATGAAAGGATATCAAGAAACATTGCTCTTGAACAAGTAGAGTTGGCCAAGACAATAGATAAGGCCAAAATTGTTCTTGAAAACATTTCATTGTATAGGAAGTTGTGTGACTTTTTCAATTTCACATAAGAAATAAATCAAAGAATAATGAGCTTGGAGAGGAACTTCAAAATCTCTAGCATACAATTACCTAGAGATCTAACTTAGAGTGAGAAGCATTTTGCACAATTGCTTCACACACAAAGGGAATTAGTTGTATTAACAGTAGAGGAGGCAAATATTAAGGCTAAATTAATGCAGATCCAGTCCTCCATAACCCCTCATTTAGAAGTCCTCCACAAGGAACAAGTCTATGCTAAGACAGTATTAAAGAAATATCCAAATCTTTCTACTCTTGATGTACTTGTACACCTTGCTATAGAGACTACCATCTAGCACAAGTCACTTGACATAGCTTTGGATAATTGGGATGCAGCTCTGAAAATAATAATGGAGGTGAACAATAATTTTTTGGCTAAATATGGTATTACTCCTTAGAACCCTTTGACATTAGTGTCAAAAAGGGGGAGAATTAATAAAAGGAGAAGAATTAATAAAGAGGGAGATACAAAATTTTGACAATTTGACACTCACATGGAAAATAGTTCGATACAGAGACACAGGTACAGAATACAGATAAAGAGTATCAGGCACAGTTAGCACAGAATTTTGATTGCAAAATGACAAGGTTCAAATCAACTCAGGGGGAGTTAGGATATTTTGAACAAATTTTGAAAAATTGTAGATAAGGCATTCATAAGGACAGATGAATAAATGTCTAGTTAAGTGTTTTTTACACTCATGTCAAAGGGGAGATTGTTAGCCCTTAGAAAGTTTTGACATTTGAGTGTCAACAAACTTAATCAATTTTTATTTTGAAGTCGAGTACACCATGTATGCCAAGCCACAATGTGAGCCAAGTTAGTATTTCAACAGGTACCGAGTGACTTCAAGTGCTGAGCAGTATATAAGTACCAAGTGATATACAGGTGCAGAGTCACAGTATGTGTCGAGCAAGCCAAAATGTTCTATATGCCAAGTAAACCAGAATCATATATGTGCCGAGAAAGATAGAGTGTAGTTGATGCCAAGCAATCCAGGATAGTATGTGTCGAGCATTAGTAGTCCAGTAAGTGTCGAGTAACACATAATCAACATATGAGTTTGTGCCTTCAAAAACTCAGATGTAAACCATTTTTGGAGCTGACACATAGGGATTTTGACAAAGAAAAAGGATAAGGACAAATCATTTACATTCCCTATGAAATCTACATGCAGCCAATAAGAAAAATGGAGGAGACATGCAACCAATGAGAAAAATACAATGTATGAGTGGGAATTTAAGATTCAATATGGATTGTAGATCTATACCTAACCCTAAGTCTTTGCATTCTTTAAAAGGAGGTCAAAAACCCATTGTGAATGAGGATAAGAATAGTGTATGGGAATATTATAGCAAAATTTTCAGTGTGAAGAAGGAAAGACTTAGAGAAACAGAGCAGCAAGTTTATATCTAGTTGATCAGAACAACATAAGGGACAAGGAACACGATTGGACATAAGATCTTAGAGGATCAAGATCAAGAAGAGCACATCAAGTGCTTGAATCCAGCCATTAGAGATTGCATACTATCAGGTCAAATGTTCTAATACTTTCTTACGATTGTATTGGACGCTGAAATCCTATATTGATAGGTTAGCTTAATAGCTAGGTAGGAGAACCTTTGGAGAAGGTGATTGAAAATCCTATGTATTAGGTGGGTTTAACAACCTATTGTAAATCCTTTAACAGGGTGACACTTCATGTCAAGTGTTTGTAAATGCTTTAACCAGGTCACTATTGACACAATGTAAAGCCTTTAATAGGGCAGGCCTTTCATAGGGCAGACCATCAGAAGTGGTTGAACTGTTATTGTTGCAGTGATTTTTGCGAGTATCATCCCCACCCTAGTTTTACCTTCTTATTCCTGGAGGGTTTCTATGTTATCAATTTTGGTGTTATGTGTTATTACATGTGATTTACTTTATGTTTCTTTATATGTTTACATGCATGCATTTTATTTTTTCAGTTATATGTTTAAAGGTTGAATAAGGTGAAAAGTGTGGTACTAATTCACACCCCCCCCCCCCCCCCCCCCGCTCCCCTCAGAAGTACTCTTCCCATTTGAATATTCCAATAATAATCACAAGAACAAAATGAAACTAGTATAATTGTATATCTACTAAAAATAGTAATACACCATAAATATAATTGTATCAAGCCAAACCTGAAGATACATGTGGATTTTCATCTAATGGATGACAAACATTTAAGATCCAACATTATCATACATTTACATATTTCAAAATAAGGAAATATTACAAAGAATTATCACATCAACATGGAGAAAACATTTGAAAACCTCTAGTTGGTTGGTATTCTTGGTGTGCCATTCATTAGAAAATTATACTTTTCTATAAGTATGTGATTGAAAAATAACAAAGAATAATGAAATGAACATTATGAAAAAACATTTTAAAACCTTGAGTTGATAGGTATTATTGTTGTAGCAATGATCACAAAATGGTGTTTTCTTCTATAGTACATAAATGATGTGTATTTTCTCTTTCACCCTTATTTGACATTATATACCTAGTATATTCAATTATTGTTTGGGTTCTTGTTATCGTGGCATATTCTATTGGTAGTACACTTATTTTCTTTTAGTTTGTCTATTATATATCTAGTATACTAGATTGCATGTGCTTGCACAATATAATAACACTTAGAAATAATAACACTCAAATTTAGATCAAGTTTGTTGCCCAAATCATTATTTTTATTTCTTCAAATTTGTAGTTTGTATAATACATTTATAGGTAAATCAAGGTTTTTCATGAATGTTCCTTTTACCTTTGATTGAGCACACAATGTGATCAATCAAATTTCAACCCTTTAATAACCATTACCCTACCCATACTAACAATATTATGATCCATTATCAACATTATTTTTTCCAATTCAAGGAACTTATCAAATTTTAACATCTTGTAGTAGATATTTCAAAGAATTATTTTATGTTGTACCATCATTATGGGTTAATTTTCCTAGATCCTTTTCGCAACTTGCAGCGCCTAGTTTGATATGGCTACCTCATTCTAATATATGCTCCAAAACATTATTGAAACCTTTTAAGAATTCGTTATATCTTGTCAAATTAGTGGCCTTACATGTTTTTTTTTTAATATGCCCCATCATATTCAAGTTCCATTCTACTGACCGAAATAGGTAATGTAGATATGAGCCAACATTCCCATATGCACAAGCCTCAACACATCAAGATTCTGCTTGGTCTAATAGACACGGTGATATTTTTTTGTGTCAAAGTAACAAATCCACATTATAAACTCTCCTTTCACATGGTTCGTTTCACTAGCATGGAGGTTGTATTTTATAAGCCTCTTAACCACATCCAATCCAACTCATCATCTAAATGATGCAAAAGGCTACCAGCTTTTTGTGAATCAAATGAGAAGAGTGGAAATATGGAGGAAATCAGCTTTGTTTACAATATGAGAAAATCAACGTAGTGTTTCCACTCTGCACCGTACATATGTTGTCATCAATTTCCTCTATTTGGAATGATCCCCACTATGTACACTTCACTCAAACAATGTTTTCTTGAATTACATGCATCATTTATATAAATTGACCAAATCCTCTCCTTACTTTGCTGGAATCCCCTTAAAGGCAACACACTCCATTAGTAAGAGTTTAGTGTTCATTCAGATAGAAAATACACCCCAATTGCCTTCATTGATTTGGGTGTTGGTTCTTAAATTAGCATAGATCATGATGCAAATAAAACACAAGAATTGGGCTAATAAGTTTTCATGTTTCCAATTTGTCATTATTAATGACTAGTAATAAAATATTCTACACTTATCTCTGCATCTATATCTCTCCACGTGATCTCTGCAACCCATATATCAAATTTTGCAAAATAATAGAATGGAGATGGTCAAATCATTCCATTTCTTTTATAATGTTTCTGTGTAGATTGGAGTAAAGATTCAATAATGACATCATTTCTTATATGTTACAAGCATGATAGAAATGGCATACAACTTCCTTTCAAATTGAGCCTCCATCCCAATGGTCAAGAGTTCATGACACATAATTTCTTGAGAAAACTTTTAGACTGCATTTTTAAAGGTTGGGCATTGAGAACTCTGTGGCATGTTATAGTCTTATCCTCTTAATGTTTTCTATGCTAGTTTTACAATGCACCTAGTGGATTTCTACAAACTATATTTCCAATAAAACATCATACATTGCAATGAGAATGGGTCTAAACCATGATTATCTATCATTGATCAACACCCCCTTGGTTCACACTCAACTCTTCCTTTTGTCCGAGGCTTCCCTAAACACATCCATCTATCTAGTTATGTGTCTCATTTGAAGGACTATTTTTATGCAAATCAAGATTCACTTGAGAACTAAATCTAGCTTCCTTATTCGATGTACACTTCCCATTCTAGTGTATATGTTTAATGTGTATACTTTCATAAGTATTTTGTTGATCAATGAATGCAATGACTCAATTTCTTATATATGTACATTCTCTTGTCATTTTGACTTCCTGAAGCTTCTTTTGAAGAACTCCATGTAGATTTTCATGCACCTATAATAACCATGAGCCTATCCATACTAATAATGTTGTGATCCATTATCAATTTTTTTCTAATACAGGGCTCTCCTCAAAGCTTCGATGACCTTTCGTTGATATTTTGACGATGTTTTTCGTCGATGACATGGAAACGTCATTAGAATATCTTGGGATTTTGTTGAAGTTTTGACAGTGTTACATAAGGTTTTGACATGGCCTTTCGTTGATGGCATGGAAACCTCATCAAAAATAAATGGGAATCGTTGAAGTTTTGATGTCCTTTGGTAGATGTTTCGACATTTGTGAGGTGGAACCAAATCATGCTCATTGCCACCTCTTGCTAGAGATTGGGCTCATTTTCAATGACGTCCTTCATCGATAAATAGACAACATAGTTTTGTGTCAAAATTTTAACACTGAAATGTTTCGACCATTTTGTGTCAAAAAATTGACCAACCCTCATTGAAAAATAGGTCCAAATTTACTAGTGCCCTTAAACTCTTATGCCTTTATTTTATCATAAGATATTTTATTTAAATCTAAAATTTTAATATCTAATGTACTTTAGATCACTTTGGATAGGTGTTAATACAACTTTAGTATTATTATAATATTATAATAATAGTTAATATTATAATATAATAATAATTAATATAGTAATAATTATTATTATAATTATTATAATATCACAAGTTTTAGTATAATAAAGGGGATGCCCCGACTATCTTTGGATAAACAAAGATCAACAACTCGAGATGAATTTTAGGTTGATTTGGGCAACACTCAACTTGTTTTCCCAAATGACCCCGGAGAGAAGACACATGGCATATATGTATCACACGTGACTGATCTCTATTTATTTAGATGTGGTAAAAAACATAGTGACACATGGTGAAACAATGTTGACATCATTTACATTGTACCTAAAAGGGCCCAAAGGGGACACATCGACCAACACTTGATCAACAAAGATCAACAACTCCATATGTATTTCGGGTTGATTTTGGCAACAGTCAACTTATTTTCTCATATTCCCTTGGAAAGAAGACATGTTTCATACATGTATCAAGTGAGAAATTAGTATGATGTTGTGCGCTAACATGACCTCTCAAGAGGTGACAGTTGATGCACTGACCACTGTTGGATCATCAAGGATCAATGATAGGAGATGTATTTCAAGCTAATTTCCGCTATACTAATTGTTTTTTCAAAATTTCCCTAGAAAAGAAATCTTTATAAAAAGTCTTTGACTCTTCAGAGACAAAAATTATCAAATATTAGAAATTTTAATTTTGAATTAAAATGTAACATCGCACATTTCATAATAAATATTATTATACCAGTTGTACACTGTACAATGTACGTAATAGATAATATCAAACACATTATCAATTCTCCCACTTCTACAATTTGTAGAATTTTCTTTTGTGTAGATTGTAAGGTTTTATTTTCAATGGTCAATCTTGGATCTCTACACAAACTACCAAGATCTTTGCCAAAGCACCGGAGCATCACTAATCAAAAAGGTGTGATGAACTTATGATTTGCAAGTTACAATGCAGTCCCAATTTTTTGAGACAACTCACAGACTACAATTATCAATTTGAGTTTCAAATTTTTGGGTAAGATCCTAAACACATTTTTTCTTACCACATTTTAAATTTTGTATCGGTTGTAGAATTTAGGGTTTAATGTTGAATTTATTATGCATTGTGTAACGCCCCACCATGTGACCCAAAAGAAGTTAACCTAAAGTTTCACTAAGTTTGTCAAACATTTTTTTTGTCCAAAGATAATGATTTAACAACAGAATAATATAGCTGAAGTAATTAACATACACTCATACATCAACAACACATAAACAGGTTACAACTCTTAAGGGTCCCATGATGTTGAATCACATTTAAGTTTAATTAATAATATATTTAATATATAATAAATCCACATCAAATAATAATATACCAATATGAATCCATTTAGATAATATAAAATTATATATGATGCCACTTGGCAATAAACAGAATGCACAATCATCCATTGTATAGGTCACAGGGTATGAAAGGCTCAAATAATATACATCATGAAATAAATTACATCATCTCTTAAATCAAAAACAATACAATGGTACAACCATCCATCATAGAAATACAAGAACAAATAGAAAGGAACATCTGCACAAACACATCCAACAGCGGCATTTGACGGTCGAATCTCAATGGTATAAGAAAAAGCACTACCACCTGACCTCGTGGTAACCCAAAAGGGTCCACTCCCACAATGCTGAGGAGATAGTCTCAAGTCCCAAAAAGGATATCAATCCCAAAATCAAAAGTAATATCTAAGTCAAGGAAACCCTAAAAGTAATCTAACTCAAAGGTTCCAAGATAAATCGACATCTAGACCTAGAGGCAAACATAGACATGTAGGAATTCTACTATGCAAGTGGGCAAGTGTCATCACATGAATCAACACTAGAGTTACCCTGGCAGTCTAACTTGACCCTGGCTGTCTAGTGACTCTATGCGGCACTAGTATCCTTTTGTACTAACAAGGCATACTAATGATACATGGTTGAAACCAAGTGTTCTCTCTACTCCCATCCTAGTTTGTACTAGCACTTGAGGCATGAGCAAGAACATACAAAGACTCTTATTAGGTTCATTTTATTCCCATTCAGTGTAGTGTTTTCACTTATTAAACAACTAACAATGGGTTATCCTAGTAGCCACTTTGGGCCTCGGCCTCCATTGCAAGCCACTTCTTGACATTACATATGGATAACCTACCCTAAGCTTAGTAAAATCAAAATATCACAAAAGACCACATACCATACATTAGTTCTTAAACAAGCAATTGACGAGTATTGAAAATCACTGATGATAATCACAGATTCCACCAAAATGATCATCTTAATAAGACTAATCCCAAAATCAAGTATACATAAACCAATCCACATCATAACATGACATCACCAAGAACAAATCATACAAACACCTCAATTATATACAAGTGACTGGAAGAAATCCAAAAATAACTGATCGAAGACTCAAAGGTTATATCAAATAGGTCACACCATTCACCTTAGTTTCACACAGAAACACTGAAAAGCAATAAAAATCAATTGATCAAAACACCTCATAGAGCATACAAGACATATTACCATGGTTGATTATAAAAGATCATATACAAACATCATCATGACATCACAGAACAAACCCCCAAGCCTTTGGTAAACATCATGACTAGCCAAAGCTAAGACAAACCCAAAAACCCCAGCACCAGTAGATCACATGTTACATAAAGTGCATACAAAAGTGAATTTCATAATTCATTAGGTTTTGAAAACCCTAAAGTTCAATATTTACTAACAGTTTTAAGATTAAATCACAGACAATTCTATAATGGAAATCAATTTTCTCAAACAAGGGTTCAAACCCACAAAAATTCTGAAAAGAAAAACACAATAGACATGAAGAAGACAAGAATTTGAAGAATGAGCAACTACTGCACAAACCCACAAGATCCTACTTGGATCTAATGCTAAAACAATGAACACACAAATACGCAAGAATCTTCTTTTTCATTCGAAAAACCTCTTTTTGAAAATTGGCTCCTCCAAACCTATGTATCTAGAAATGAGCTCTAATTTCCTTAATAAAGAGTTTTTCCCCCAAAATCAAGGCTTTGATCATGCAATCATGTGAAAACTCTTTGTCTTTAATTATTTATATTTTAATTTTCATGCACACACTATGCAATTTAATTAAAATAAACTTTATTAAATTAAAGCTTTCTCTCCCTTATTAAATCATGAGACTTTTTTAATATATTATTTATTAATTTAACTAATATTATTATTTAGAATTTATTAAAAATAAAATTCTTAAATAAATTATTATTAAATAAATAAATATAAATATGCCTAAATTAGAACTTTACTCAATTCTTTAAATTTAATTCTTTCATGCACATTTAAAGAACTTTTAAAATAAAATATTCTTTTATATTTTCTTTTCCTCCACTTATTAATTAGTGTAAGCACTATTTAAAGCATAGTTTATTATTTAAATTAATAAGAATAATTAAAGCTCCTTATTTAAATGCAACTCTAATTTAATAATTATTAATTAAATAATCATAATCAAACAATATTAAATCTTTAATCTTTTAATATTTTAATTCTGTTTTCATCCAACTTCTTCAATTAGACTTTTAAAATAAATATTTTAAACTGAAGTACATATTTAATTAATTTCTAATTAATTAAATAACATCATATTCTAATCTTTCTTTAACCAATTTTCTAAATTTAGACCTTTTTATTTAAAGCATAAATTTAATTAGTTTTTAATTAATCAAATATACAAATATAATAAAATTTACTTTTTAATCAAATAATATTTATCACTCAACTAATAATATTATTTAGAGTTTATTATTAAAATAAAACTCTTAAATAATTATTATTAAATTAAATAAATATAAATATGCTAAAATTAGAACTTCAATTTAATCTTTTAAATTTAATTATTTTATTTAATTAATTTTTCAATTAATTAAATATTGAATTTTCTATATACAATTTTCATGCAACAACTTTATACAATTTAAATTTAAATATCTTTATTAAATTAATTTTCTTTCTCACTTTAATTAATCATGAGATGTTTTTAATATCATATTTATTAATTTAACTAATAATATTATTTAGAGTTTATTAATTAAAATAAAACTCCTAAATAAATTATTATTAAATTAAATAAATATAAATATGCCAAAATTAAAACTATAACTTTATCTTTAAATTTTATTCTTTTATTTAATTAATTCACGAGACATTTTTAATAATATATTTATTAACTTAATTAATAACATTATTTGGAGTTTATTATTAAAATAAAACTCTTAAATAATTATCATTAAATTAAATAAATATAAATACGTCAAAACTAGAACTTTAATCAAATCTATTAAAATTTTATTCTTTTATTTAATTAATTTCTCAATTAATTAAATATAATTTAATATCAAATTTTTTTATAAAATTTCTATTAAATTAAATCTTTAAATTATCTTTTAATTTTATTTAATTATAACAAAAAATCACAACAGACCCACAAAACCAAATACGACAACCCAACTAAAAGTCAAAGAACAAAGTCAAACTCCAGGGTCAAAGTCACGAATTCATGTCATTTGATGAATTCAAAAAGGTGAAACTAACTTAGATACTTGTCCTATTTTCTAGGACAATTGGCTTAGGATAGGATTTGGACTCAAGAGTTATCTCCCCACTTACACTGTTGAAATACTGCGATAGGGTACGCTCATCCTGACAATTCAGAAAAGTTAATACCCAGTACTTGCAATCTGCATAAAATTCACCCATGTACAAACACAATATTCTAAAATAAACAGGCAATGGCAGGAAGTGGTTCATCGTGTAGATCCCGACTAGCAAGTGACTGCGACTCCCTTCCTCAACAACATCAGAAATGTCAAACATAAAGAAAACATACACACACACCATACACATGCAAGTATGGGGTAAGTATCCCTAGAAACCACATAAAAATAATTCATCTAACTAACATAATTTAATAACTAAAATAACTGGCACTAAGTACCTCAACATGTATATATCAACTAAATATGAAATACAACTAATCAATTCTAGTAATCTAGCACTGCTAATCATAAAACATAATAATAGAATAGGCCTAGAAGAATCTAGTCAAAACAAATCAAAAAAAGTCAAATAGGGGTAGGCATTACATATTGTAAGCCTAAATTGTTTACATTATAGCAACTAGGTAACTTGCAAAGTAAAATATTAGAATTACAATTTAAGTTTTATATGTTGATCGCATGTGTAAATTGTAATTTATGACTCTGGATAGTTCTATAGAAATTTTAATGATGACAAAAAAACAAGAGGGGTAACACTGGCACTAGCAGTGGAAGTGCAACCTAAAATAAAATATAGGTGATGAGAAAACCATTTTTTGACTTGCACAAACTGGTTAAAACACTAGGTTTTATTGATGAATTCCACAATATTTACGATCTTGTTATCTATGGAAGGAGTATGAAGGCAATCAGAAATGCAATTGAAATAAGTGGAATGATCTAAAAAAGGAGTCAAAATATATATTAAAAACAACCAAATGATAGGATCCATTGTAAATAAATTTGCAACATAGACTACAAGAATAACCCACTTCGGGTTTCCTCCAGTATTTCCTTGTCCAGAATTTGTAATGGTTTGTGCTGAAAACTATGATGGGAATAGAAAGGCAATTTTCAATCAAAATACACTGGAGATAATTCTATCGATAACACATAGTGAATTTGCTAGTTTACTGGAGTTACGGTATAAAGCACAAAACCCACCTGACATTCATCTGAAAAAAACATAGCAGAAATATATGAGAACTTATGACTAGATAGAAAAAATTTATATATCAAAGGATTAGAAGACGGATTCAATCTACCTCATGATCATAAACCACCTTATGAATTGAATATTAATCCTTTTAATCAAGGTGATATTTCGATGGGATATTTTTTAAGACCTCTAACAAGGCAACTCCTAATAGGGTAATTAAATCCTTTAATGGGTCACACCTAATAGTGTGTTTTGTAACCTTTAACGGGGTTAGCTCTTAACCGAGCTCACTTCGAAAGAGTGAAAAAGTGGTAGCATGTTACTTGGTGGTTTTTCCTAAATTGGGTTTCCATGTTAAATCCTAGTTTCATACTTGTGCAAATATTATTTTGATGTGACATGCTATTTACTATTATATGTTTTTGCAATTTGGCTAATACTAAAACATAGAGCTAGGTTACGATATAAATAAGTTGAGTTACTAATGATTTTATATATTGACTGAGTGGATTTATGAGTTTGATTAAATTGTTTGAAGTTGTTAAAAGTTGATTTAGTACATCTAGACCTAAGGATAAATGATTCACCCCTCCCCCCACCACCTCTCAATTATTCTAACACTTATAACTTGTTTTCTAGGTGTTTTTGTCCATTTATTAAATTTGGGAAATATCGGTTTGAGTTCAGTTCATGATTTGATATTATTGGTTATGTCTTGAATATGATGGATTTTATTATGGGGAGAATGATCTAAGTCCAATATTGGGTGCGAGATATATTTTGATTCCTTCTCCTTGGCATACTATTGATTTGGATATTGTGGTAATAATTTTTCTTGATTCTATAATGGTGCTAATAAAGTTGAATCTAACAATATTTATAAATATCAATTCAAGTGTATTTGACATGGAAAGGACCAATCTTAGTTTCCCATTCATGGAATGCATAGTATTGATTCTAATAACATGAGAAAAATGAACCAAGAATTGGTTAACATGGAAAATTATCAGTAAATAAAATTGGCAATGTTGTGTTTGATATATCAATCTCTTGTTGTGTTATCTACAATAAATTGATTATTATAAATACCTGGCCATGAAAATTTCTTGGTTAAGAGGGACATTATTAAGTAAAATAGCTTATGTATACATTCTATCGACTTCATTGTTTGATTCAACTTGTTTTTTAAATGGTATTGCCTTGTTGCTGAGCTAGTCTTTCAAAGACATAATTTTGGTTCTATTTAGTGAATTGTAACTGTGACCAAGGTTAGTGTCATGTTCTTGATAATAGTTCATACAATAAATGGGCAATGATTTTAATGAATTCATTGAGTAATCATTTCAAGAATCATAATTCAAAGATGTACCTATGTCAATCATAGTCTATCATAAACATACCTGCATGTTGCCTAGAGTCTTTGGCCCATTCCATAGTTTCCCACCAGGTAATAATATTTTCCAAAATGTATCTGTCTTTGACAAATCCAATTTGCATTCTTTGAGCCGAAGGGCAAGTATTTTTGCAAGAATTTTGTATGAGACATTGAGGAGTGTGATAGGTCTCTAGTTCTTAATTAGGGGTTTATCACCTTCCTTGGGTATGAGTTTGATAAGTCCTGAATTGATATCAACCCCTAGTGATCCATGCTCCACACCTTCTTGATATAATATCAATAGGTCATGCCAAATCCATTCTATGTGTATTTTTTAGAATTCCACATGTATTCCATCTGGTCTCGAGGCTTTGTCATTATTCATCTGGGATATGGCTTGAATAATCTCCTCTTTAGAGATGGGGGCACTTAGTCTATGCTTATCTTCATCTGACACCTTTTCTAGTATTAGTTTCCTAATTATGATTCTTTCATTTTCTACACTCAACATTTGATCATCTCATGTAGATAGTTTGTAATAAATTTGGGAAAAAGCATCTACAATCCCTCTGGGTTCAGTAATCAAATGGTTGCCCTCTCTAATAGTTCCAATTTTTTTTGTAGCTTCTTTATTCTTATGAATCTAAAAAAGTTATTTAGAAACTTTATCTCCATGCTCAATCCAATTAATTCTTGCTCTAGTTTTAGCCCCCTAAATCTTAATATGTTGGTTCTTCTCAGCGCATCTCTAGCTTTTGCTAAAGCCTGACTAGATTATAGGTTTCTTTTTGTTTCAACTAAAGTATTATGCATCTCTGTCTCCTTCCTTCTCATATCTTTGGCCCTATTTTTTCCCATTGTCTTAAAGACTTATTTCCAACTCTCAATCATTGTGTTCCACTTTATGGTAGCATCTGTGTGTTTAACTACACAATGGTTAAACCATCTTACCATAATTATGGCAATGTTGAGGTCATCATCTTTTAGGAGGGTGATATTTAAGGAAAAATCTTTAGCTCTAATAATGGCAGCCTTTGGCTTGTCAATCCAGATAATATGGGCAATAATTGGATGATGATCAGATAGTGTGAAGGGGTAAACCAGCACACTGGACTCTTCCTTTAAATCTTGGAAGCTAAAATTATTTCTATTGACATAGAATTTGTCTAACCTAGAGAAGATTTTCTCTTTCCTTTTTGGAAGTTAGTCCATGTATACCAAATTCCCTTACCAGCCATTGGATCAAATAGTAGATGCTTACTCATCATTTTGTTCCAAAAAAAATTCTTTTCTCCTTTCCACTCAAATCTGCATCCCCCTATCTTGTCTCACTAGTCCTCTATCATGTTAAAATCACCAACAACTATCCAAGGGATATTGTGCAATAAGGTTATCCATTTCCAAAGAGAGATCCTATCTGTATGGTCATTAGGTGCATATATTGAGAAAATTCCAAATTTCTCTCCTAGATGATCTAATATTATCCATACAACCCCATTCTATGGTGAGAAGCCCCATTCAACAACAAGGTTCTTCCACTTGGGGCTGATTAGTATGGCAGTCCCTCCTCTACCTTTCTCATGATTGGTAAAGTAGGGTTTTGCATCTCCCCAAATACATTTCAATGCTATGTCAAGCTAGAAACCAGTCACCTTGACTTCCTGAAGCATTAAAAAACTGTGTACTTATGTGCTCTGAGCAGTCTCTTTATTACATATTTCTAATCTAGGGATTCCAAACCCTTAACATTCCATGCGATGTATTTGGCCATTAGCAAATGGGTGGGAGCATAGGATTACCTTTAGGAGATTTGAATCTCTTGAAACATTTAGGCAATTCATCTTTCAAAGTTTTAGAATGCTTGCTCATGGTGGAAGCTTTAAAGGGTCTTCCTCTCTTTCTACTACTCCCTTGTTCGCCCTCCTCCAACCTATCTCTTGGAAAATCTTCATCAATTTTATCCTTTGATTTCCTCCTCAATCTCCATTCTTTTTTCCTTACATTAAACGCGAAATTCACCTTCTTTCCCTCTATGCAAATTCTCTGGGATTTTGATTTTCCTTCCTCCTTATGTTCCATATCTTAATATCCTTGTCATTTTCACTCAAAATTCTAATTTCAAAGGCTACCTTTCTCCTAACCTACCCACAATTCAGGATCACACAAGGGTCTTCACGAGCTGAAATAACTACCATCTCAAATCCATTAAATTTTTCCTCTACTTCATATGAGTCTATGATAGCAACAAGTCCATCACTCTTGGGCAACTCTTTAAGGTCACTCCATTCATCCCTAATAGAAGTAGGGGAGATATCCTAGCCTCTTTCCCCTTGAGTAGAGCTTCTAGTTCCTCTAAGGAGGTAAGACCGAGTAGCAATTGGAATCTTCACACACAATTTGTTGGGTGTTCATTATCTTATGTAAGGGCTTCCCTAGGGCCAACCCAATGGTTTCTAATGAAGGGTTAGGTATTGTAGGGATTAAAGGATCTTGGGTAGAGGACCAAAGATCATTCTTAGTTAGGGGTTTGAAAGCAGCTTGCAGGGCATCCAGTTCCAAATAGAGGTTCTCCAGAACCTTATGAGAATCAATATTTAAATCAGGGAAACTATTAGGTAGATTCTTTCTATCTTTAACAATATATTTAGTTTCCCCTTTCATGTTTCTCGGGTCTTTATGGTTGTTTGAGCTTTTGGTAGGTTTACTATTGCAAATGAGGGGGCAATTCTTCTGGATGTGACCATCTTTCCTATAACTATAACTATAGCTACTACCCTGAATAATGAAGGAAATATCACCAAGGAGATCTTTGCCCAGGTCCATAGCAATTAGAACCCTAGCATTTGTGTGAGTTATCAAAGTGGATGATTTATCAATTTTAAGTACTTTATATATAGGGTCCAAAGCTTGTGGGATAAGATTCTAAAGAAAAGGTGGGATTTTCCCAACTGTCACCCACCGAGGTGCTGAGATGACCATGATTTCATCATTAACTGTAATGTTCCCACTTTAATAGTTGTTTAGTTGCGTGACCACTAGCCTTTTCTTTTATTTTCTTTTATTTTATTTATCCCACATTACTTGGGTAAGTGGTCGACCCTATGAAGTAGGAATAAAAGGAGAGATTGTAGCTATTGTTAGGCATGGTGGAATATGAGAAGAACATGGATGTGTGAGTTACAAATTAGTTCTTGGCATTAGAGGACATTTATCCTCTCTTGTGACGTTCTAGACATCATTCCCTTGGGGCTTGGCCTTTAGAATTCATTGCGATCAACTTCATTAATAGGCAGCTTAGGCACATTTTTAGCTACAGGCAGATTGGGTGTAATTAGTGAGTTGAAGAGTTTGTTATGTATTTGATTTTATGATGTTGGAGTAATTAGTGGGTTTTATTTGTATCTAATTTAATTAGTTTTAAAACTAATATTATTTTAGAAGTAGTTCAATCTTCAGTTTGCATAAATTCCTTCTTGCTCATGTTATGTGGTTTCAAAATCTATGCAAAAACATTAAAATCTTCATCAGTAGTTGGTTTAGTTTTTGGATATTTCCAAGGTGCCAATTAAAAAAGTATCAAAGCTATAAGTCCTACCATCCTATGTAGGTCTTATAGGGAATTTGAGATAGCTGGATAGAGGGAAAAGTGTTTGACAAAATGTCAAAACACTAAAATCAAAAATTAAAAGGGCTAAGCATATATGTTTGAGCATATGACAGGGGCTTTATAATTTTTGCAATACCAGAGCAAGACAAAGTAGGAGTTCAGACTTGCAAAGAAAACAATCTAAATCATCCATGCAGAGGAACATACAATCCAGTCATTCAAACATAGAGGAGATATTCTTTGAACAAGACAGCAATATGGGTGACCTAGATGACAAGGATACAAGACTAGATGGAGGCATGAATATCAGTCCAAATCAAGAGGACGTAATGTTCAGATGGTTACTGGGTACATTAGAGGAGGAGCTCATGAAATAGGAGCAGAATAGGCAAATGGATATGATGTTGCAACTTATGAATAGATAGATGGGCATCAATATTAATCTAGGTGATGTCAACAATGGAAACAATAACAATGGAGGAAACAACAACAATAGGGGCAATAATAATGGAGGCCAAGGCAACAAGAATGGTCCTAAGAATAACATTAATGGCAACAATGGGAATGAGGCTAATAACTTTAGACATGTTGCATGCCTAGCTCGAACAACAAGCTTGAGACATCTTCTATCCACCTTCCCACCTAGAGATCCAATTCAACCAGTTAATGAACTGCAGATTACTGGGTTACAGGATTAGTTCAAGAGGGACTGGGAGGTTAGTGGACTTGAGTTTCAAGAAGATATTTCCCTCAGAGATTATATGGACTTGAGGATGAGACACATGCCCAAATCAGGAGGGAGAAATCAAAACTTTGAGTTGAGAAAAAAAGTTGGGAAACATTCTTTACCTTATTATGATGCTTTAGGGAAGATGACCACACGAGCTTGGGTGCAGAAGGTAGATACATACTTGCAGATGAATCCTATGCCTGAGGACGAGGCTATAAAGTATGTGCCTATTCACTTGGATGGATTGGTGCATGAGTGGTGTCACATGGCATGGTAAACTTGGGGCATAATCAGATCACACCTTATGAGGAGTTCATTGAGAAGCTCATAGAGAGATTTGATACTAGGGATCCCAAGTTACAGTTTAAGGAGTTGGCACAACTCAAGTAGTGGGGATTAATCGAGACATATATCAGTGAATTTTAGAGGTTAGTTGTGTTGTTCGTAGATATTTTAGAGAGGAGGTTAGTAGTGTTGTTTATGGATGGACTCTCAGATCCCTCGTGAGGTTGGGTCAAGGGGCATGACCCAGCTACATTACAGGAGACCACTAAAAAGGCTCGTGACTTAGCACCTTCTTCTTTTAAAAGAAAATTTCAGCACAAGGATTCATATATGAAAAAGGACAAGGAGAAGGACAAAAAATCTTCTCATAAGGATGCTCAGCCAAAAAGGGATAAGTTGGATAATGACACCCTGAATGAGTTGAGAAAGAAGAAGTTATGTTTCCATTGTAGAAAGCCTTGGGATTTATCTCATAAGTGTCCTTTCAAGGCTAAGGCAAATCAAGTGGAGTATATCTTAGCAGAGAAGTCACAGTCAAAAAGGGAAGATCAACACTCTGATTCAGACTAGGATAGCACTACAAAGGAGAATAGCATTCCTAAGGATGAGAAGCCATTGACACAATTAATGGGGGCTCAGGAGACAATCACATTTATGGTTAGGGGTACTCAAGGGCAGAAAGTGATCTTTCTCATTGACACTGGGGCTACACATAATTTCATAGATGCACAATTGGTAGCCAAGAGAGGTTTACAAACCAAGGGGCACACTAGGTTTAGAGTCATGGTAGCTAATGGTGACAAATTATTATGCACTGGGATGATATATAATCTTCACATCAAGTTTAGAGATGGCTATGAGTTGGAGGATGAGTTCTATATAGTAGACATGGGAGACTATGATGTCATCCTTAGCATGACATGGATGACCTCGCTAGTTGAGTTCACATTCAACCTTGCAAAATTGGAGATGAGGTTTTAGCATTAGGGGAGAACTGTTATACTTAGAAGACTTTCAAATGGGAGTTGCAAAGTAGTCTCCCTGAGGAGAATGCAAAAAAAAATTTGGCATAATGACATAGAGTGGGCAACATAATGTTTCACTATGCCAGCTTCATGGGACCCACGGGTGAAGAGTCATCCACCAAATATCCAAGAGATTCTTGCCAGGAACACTAAGGTATTTGGCGAGATTCTGCATGGGGTTTCTCCTGATAAGGGGATAGAGCATGTTATTGAGCTTGAGGAGGGAGCCAAACTAGTTATGATTACTCCCTATCATCATCCTAAGAAACACAAGGATGAGATAGCGAAGGAAATTAAGGAGTTGTTGGAGATGGGGCATATCAGGCCTAGTAAGAGCCCCTTTGCTTCAGCAGTAGTGTTGGTAAAGAAGAAGGATGGAATGATGTGCATAAACATTGATTACAAGGCATTAAATAAGAAGATCATTAAGAATAGATATCCCATCCTACGAACTAATGAGCTGATTGATGAATTGCATGGTGCATACTTTTTTACGAAGATTGATTTATGGTCAAGGTATCATTAGATTAGGATGAGGGAGGATGACATTGAGAAGACAGCTTTTCGGTGTCACTATGGCCACTTCAAGTTTTTGGTTATGCCATTTGGGCTAACCAATGCCCCTACTACGTTTCAGAGTTGCATGAATCAAGTATTCAAGGGGAAACTTAGGAGATTTATCCTAATTTTCTTTGATGACATTTTAGTCTTCATAAGACTTGGAAGGAGCATTTACAACATCTCAAGATGGTGTTGTCCATTTTGGAGAAAGAGTCACTATATGCCAAGGAATCTAAGTGTGAGTTTGGGTTGACTGAGCTACTATACCTTGGGCATATCATCAGTGCAGATGGAGTTCAAGTAGATATCAAAAAGATTAGAATCTATTGTTGATTGGCCTACTCCTAAAAACCTTACACAACTTAAGAGGTTTTTTGGTCTCTGCAGGTTTTGTAGGAGATTTGTTAAGGGATTTTCATAGATTGTTACACCCTTGATAGACCTTACCAGGAAAGGGGCCTTCACATGGACAAGGGTAGCTCAGAGAAGCTTTGATCATTTCAAGAAGGTGGTGTCATCATGTCTAGTACTAGTTCTATTAGACTTCATGAAGTCATTTGAGCTTCATTGTGATGTTAGGAGATGGGATTGGCGTAGTCTTGATGCGAGAGAAGTATCCCATTATTTTTGAGAGCAGGAAGCTCCGTGGAGTGGAGAGGAGCTATTCCATATATGATTGGGAGATGTTGTCTATTATGCATGCATTGGCCAAGTTTCAGCCCTACCTAGTTGGGTGGAATTTTTTTATCAAGACTGATCACAATAGCATCAAATACTTCATGAGCCAACGTGATTTGAATGATAGATAACAGAAGTGGATTATGAAGTTGCAGGCTTATGAATTTGACATTGAGTTTGTCAAAGGGAAGAAGAACATGGTGGCAGATGCTTTATCCAGGAGACCTCATATTTGTGCTCTAGCCTAGATTGTAGGAGATTGGAGAAATAAGATTACATAGAGTATGTGAGGGACACTTGGGCTTCTGGAGTGATTACAGCAAGCACCATATAGGATGATCGTTATGTAGTGATTGGATAGATTGATCAAGTTCCAGGGTAGGATATATTTGATTCCTTCATCATAGTTTAGGGAAGTTATACTGAAGGCATTTCATGATGCACCTACAGCTAAACATCTAGGGGTCTTTAAGACCTACAGATAGATCCCTGAAAAGTTCACATGGAAAGGGCTCAAGGATGATGTTCAGAAGCATGTCAGGGAGTGTAAAATTTCTTAGCAAAATAAGAGAGAGCACAAATATCCTGCAAGGTTATTACAGCCTTTACCCATTCTGGATAGGAAATGGGAAAGTATTTCTATGGACTTCATCATCAGTACTACGAGTACAAGGGAGAGATTGCATATATGTGATAGTTGACCGACGATGAAGTTTTCTCTCTTCTTTGCTATTCCATCCACCTACATAGCAACACAGGTGGTCGATCTTTTCTTCAGAGAGATATTCAGGTTACATGGGCTATCTAGTTTCATTATCAATGATCAAGATAGTAAATTTATGAGTACTTTTTGGCAGGAGTTGTTTGGGTTGTGTGGTATAGATCTTACACCTGGCACTAGTTATCATCCGCAAACATATGGGTAGACAAAGATTATGAATAAATGGGTGGAAGGATATCTGAGGAACTATGTGACTACACAATAGAGGGCTTGGGTCAAATGACTACATATGGAGAGTACTGTTAGAACACCACTTATCATATGTCCATCAAGATGACTCCATTCATGGAATTGTACAGTTATGAAGCATCTAGTTTCATGGATCTGGTTTTGGGGGATAGTAGAGTGCCCAAAGCAAACAAATTCTTACAAGATAGTCAGGATATTTTGAGGGTGCTCAAGGAGAATATATAGCAAGCCCAAAATCAAGAGAAATTGTATGCTAACCAGCACCAGATAGAGTGGAACTTTGAGGTTGGGGATATGGTTTACTTGAGGCTACAACCATACAAACAGTCATCACTCAAGAAGAATGGAGCAAAGAAGTTGAAGCCTAGGTTTTATGGTCCCTACAAAGTGATTCACAAGGTGGGAAAGGTTGCCTACGAGATTGAGCTTCTAGAGGGCAGTCGGGTGCATAATGTGTTTCATGTGTTGAGGCTTAAGAAAGCTATCAGTCAAAGAGTTGTGGCTTCTACAAATTTTCCACCATTAGATGAGGAGGGGAAGCTCGTATTGATTCCTGAGGCTATTCTGAATACTAAGGAAAGGACTAATATTTAGTCAAATGGAGACACCTACCAAAGGAAGATGCTACTTGGGAGAGTGAGTAGGTGCTACAGCAAACAAGACTGAGATTGCTTGAGGACAAGAAATTTCAAGGAGGGCCGACTATAATGTTCCCACTTTAGTAGTTGTCCAGCTGTGTAATCATTAGCCTTTTCTTTTATTTTATTTTATTTTATTTATCCCACATTACTTGTGTAAAGTGGTTGACCCTATGAAGTAGGAATAAAAGGAGAGTTTATAGCTATTGTTAGGCACAGTGGAATATGAGAAGAACATGGATGTGTGAGTTATAGATCTATTCTTGGCATTAGAGGATATCTATCCTCTCTTGTGACATTCTAGAAGTCATTCCCTTAAGGTTTGGCCTTTGGAATTCATTGCTATCAACTTCATTAACATGCAACTTGGGCGCATTTCCAGCTATAAGCAGATTGGGTGTAATTAGTGAGTTGAAGAATTTGTTATGCATTTGATTTTATGATGTTGGAGTAATTAGTGAGTTTGCTTTGTATTTAATTTAGTTAGATTGAAAATTAATATTATTTTAGTAGTAGTTCAATCTTCAATTTGCATAAATTCCTTCTTGTTCATGTTATGTGGTTTCAAAATCTATGCAAAAACATTAAAATCTTTATCAGCAGTTGGTTCAATTTTTGGGCATTTCCAAGGTGCCCATTACATTAACATCATTTGGAGACCACAAGATAGGACAAAATGTTGAGTTTCCCATCCTCCAAGATTGTCTCTCCACCACACTTTTTTGAGATTTAGGGTCTTCAAAAAAAATTAAATAGAGGCTGCTCTAAATCATTCTACAAAACAAAAACTTAAACCCTGGTTTCCTTACCCATTGGTTTTGCAACCATTCATTTAGGTATGTCCTGATAGGGATTTTTTTGATATCTTGGATGGCTAGGAAGGTGGCAATGTCTCTGAGCCTACTAATTTCATTCTCTATTGATTTGTTCATCTGAGAATTAGGAACAAGGACATATGAAAGAGTGGATGAATCATTACATGTACCTCCTTCTCGATTAGTATCTCCAACTCCTTGCCCCACCCTTTCAAATTTTGCTCCATTAGGGATCATTGGTTTATTTCTTAACACCTGTGCAAATGATTTTGAGAGCCCTGTGAGTTGAGAGAAGGATTTTTGATGGTTTGCAAGCAGTATTTCTTGTGAAATGTTGCCTAGAGAAAAAGTACCCATAATAACCCACCCCCCCCCCACCATGCAACATTAAATGCTTCAGGCTAATCGATTTGCCACCTAGGGTATATTGTGTAATAAGGTTAGCCAGTTTAAGGCTCTTGGTTGCAATACCTACTTGTGTGAATCTTGTTTTCATGTGTCATGCTATTTCCTATTATATGTTTATGCAATTTGACTAACACTAAAACATAGAGCTAGGTGTTGATGTGAATAAGTTGAGTTACTAATGATTTTCTATATTGACCGAGTGGATTTATGAGTTTGATTAAATTGTTTGAAGTTTTTAAAAGTTGAATTAGTACATTTGGACCTGAGGATAACTGATTCGACCCTCCCCCTCACTCTCCCTCTCTTAGTTATTCTAATCATTCTAACACTTATAACTTGTTCTCTAGGTGTTTTGATCCATTTATTAAATTTGGGAAATATCAATTTGAGGTCAGTTCATGATTTGATATTATTGGTTATGTCTTGAATATGATGGAGTTTATTGCGGGGAAAATGGTTTGAGTCCAATATTGGGTGTGAGACAGATTTTGATACCTTCTCCTTGGCATACTATCAGTTTGGGATATTGTGGTATTAAAATATCTTGATTCTGTTATAGTGCTAATAAAGCTAAATCTAGCAATATTTATAAATATCAATTCAAGTGTATTTGACATGGAATGGACCAATCTTAGTTTCCCATTAATGGAATGCATGGTATCGATTCTAATAGCATGAGAAAAATGAACCAAGAATCGATTGACATGGAAAATAATTAGTAACTAAAATTGGCAGTGTTGTGTTTGATATATCAATTTCTTGTTGCATTATCTGCAGTAAACAGATTATTATAAATACCTGGCCATTGAAATTTCTTTGTTAAGAGGGACAATATTCATTAAAATAGCTTATGTCTACATTCTATTGACTCTTCATTATTTGATTCAACTTGTTTTTTAAATTGTATTGTCTTGTTGCCAAGCCGGTCTTTCAGAGACCTAATTTTGGCTCTGTTTAGTGAATTGTGACTATTACCAAGGTTAGTGTCGTGTGCTTGATAGTGTTTCATGCAATACATGGGCATTGATTTTAATGAATTCACTGAGTAACCATTTCAAGAATTAGTATTCAAAGATGTACCTATGTCAATCTCTGGGAATTCATTATAGTGAATTAAATATTGGCTATCTTGCAATAATCACCAATTCCAATATTATACTCAAAGTTGCAAAGCTTTTGAATTTCAAGATTTGGTTATTGGCACAAAATCCTAGTAGACTAGTTTTTTGGTTTAGAGCATGAAGAGGTATTGGTTTTTTTTGTAAATTATATAGATAAATAGGGGTTAAAGTATCTCTTTGTTATAAATGGGATTGTCTTGTTATTAAGGACCAATTCAAGATAAGACTAAGTCTTAATTTAAGAGAAGAAACCAGTTGGTCTTGGGCTACCTTATTTTTGTAACATATATGAACCAAAGGCTTATTGGCATTTGCAAACTAGTTCAACTAGATGGTTTTTGTGATTTTGTGGTTGAAAAGATATTGTTTTTGAGTTTGCAGATTTACATATGTTGGATGACACTAAGCCATTTGTTGAGATTAAAATACAAAGGAGTTAAGTAATGAAAAAATATGAAGTTTTGTGGTATTCAAAGTAGAACTACAGAAGTTATTCCAGATTCTTGAATGGAAAGAGCATTAATGTGCTCATCTTATTAGAATTGTGAGTGATACAATGACATGGAGACATGTGGCCTTTAACCTTTTGAGTTTATTAATGGAACTTATGTAGAGAAGTTAGATCTGAGGATTTTCTACAAGTATTTTGGTTTCATGTGAAAGAATATTGGGTTGTGAGATATTTGTCTCTATATTGACTATGTTAAGACAATGAATAATGTGTTAATGCGTAGTTTTGGAAGATCTTTATGAAAATTGACAAAGATTTTAAATTTTATGTCTTTGGTTGAAATTAAGATTGTGAACAACATAATTATTAGTGTTACATTCCAAATTCTATCCTAATTATTAATTTGATCATAACTATTAGTTTAACAAATTATTTCTTTTCATGATCATGTGAAATGAGTTACATATTTATATACATTGTACCGACTATTAACGAATTATTTCTTTTCATGATCATGTGAAATGAGTTAGTTATTTATATACATTGATAAAATTACCGGTAACCTATACCTATTATTAGATGGTTAGCAGTTAATTGATTTGAATTAACGATCAATATATTTTGTTTTGAATTACCATGGAATTATTGTTTTTGGCAAAAATGTTTTACATTGGTGATTATAGGAGAAGATTGAAGGGATGGGAAGCATTGCTAAATGAGATCATCGAAATGGGATGTTCATTGGTTCAGTCATCAGGATTGCAGATATGACCTAAGACTTCCTTGGAAAGGATACAAAGACTTGTCCATAGGTTACATTATGGGACCGCATGAGCTATTAGGGAAACAATATAATAAAAACATAAAATAATCTAAATTAAAATATAATTCATACCTTTAGAAATTTATTTTTAAATTTTATTATTTTTTCATTATAATAAACACTTAAATACAAACACATAAATATAAAAATGAAATGGCACCAATAAATTATAATAATATAATCTAATGATGTCACCTCATCAATATACTTATGTGAATGAATATAAAAGCATATTATCATAATAAAATAAGTTTAAAACTTTTCAACTCCTTATTTCTTTTCCCTCTTTATTTCTCTCCTTTTTAAATTTGAATTTATGATGTATTTGAATAGTCATCTTGACAACTAATGGTAGCGGAGGAGTCTCGGCCAACCATTAAAGAATGCCATGAATCGATTTAATCGATCATTCCTCTTTCCATTCAGCTATCCTCTCCTATTCTTTCTCTGTTGCAAATCAATTCTAGGCCAGGTTTTGGCAATCACAGTCGAATACCTCTGTATTTCTTTCATCCCTGACTTCCCAACTTTTCTTTAGTTCTACCGGTGACTGTATTATCAATTATTGAGTGAATAGGAGTTTCAACCACAAGAGGAAGAGCCATATTTAATTACAGGTCATGTGTCTCATTTCTATTTTATTTTCTCTGCTAAGTCTAAGCTCAACTGTAGTTGTCTTTCCCTTTTTTTGATGCTGAATGAAATACCAAAGAAGCAATGCTATTCATAGTTTGATTTCCATAGATTATAATGTATGTTGCCAGACAGTATAAACAAATAGGCTGAGATTAAATGTGTATACAAAAGCATAACTACCTTCTAATCCATATCCACCCCTAGTTGGTTTTACATGCAGTCTGAGATAATTTTTGGTACCTTGCTATTGGTTCCCTATATTACATTGAGACTCTTTCAGATCATCATCGAGTATCCTTGAGATTACAACATTTTATGAATTCAAATGGTAGCTGTAGAAAGCTTGATTGAATTGTATGAATCAACATCAATGCACATGTTATCACAATTTTCCAAACAAATTCAAAATTCTTGAAACACCGAGCAATTCACTGGCAAGATGCCAAAGAATTGGTGAAGAGGTGTAGATAATATCAGTATGTTCATAATCTAACAAACACCTAAGAATTCACCAGCAAAGAAGCCATGGAATGGTGAAGAGGTGTAAATAATAACAAGGTGATCATAATCTTTTAGACACCTAAGAATCACCTGGGCATAGAAGCCACATAAGGGTGAAGAGGTGGAATTAACCTACAAGAATCAACAATGAAATCATATTTGAATAATTAATAATTAATAACCCATGCATGTCCCAATAATGGAATCTGTTGTCAAGTCGAGTGGTGGAGATCGGGTTCACAAACCAAATTGAAATCCTTGGCCAAGGTAGTTTTAGGAAAATGTGTCAATCTTGAGATCACTATTTGTCTGTAGATGTCAATTATATAGGTATAACTGATGGGGCACTCAACCACCTGGTAGCTTGGATGGTTGGGCTGAAGAACATTCCAAGCCTGATCTCAACATAGGGAGGGTCATTCTAATAAGTTAGGATTGTGGGGATAAGTATGGTTTGAGGTTGGGAGGTTAAGCTTATGTCAATGCTTATCCCCTCACCAATGTCGAGGCTTGAACAACAAGATAAAGGGATTCTTTTGTTATTATTGTATGTTTCTTTTATAGTTTTACTTTTAACCCTTAGAAGAATAATTAGATAGTTTAATTTTCTAAATAGCATAAATAATGACATTTACATTGAATAAATATTTCCATTCATATAAATCAGTTAAGAAAGTTAGTCATTACTTTATTTTCAACTGAATATGTTATCAATTAGAAATGAATAAATTGCTAGTAATGTATTTGTATTTCTTTATTTATTCCTTTTGATCTCGATAAATTAGTTAAACATGAAACATAGTTAGATTAGAAATAGTTACTTTTATCATAGTTATATTCAGCTAATGGAAGTCATTGTCATGTGAAATGGAATTAGTTACTTATTAAATCAGATTATTAGGAGATTTAAATTGGTTATGAAAATTCATTTGTTACATATGGTATCAGAGCATTGGGTTCGACACTGAATGTAGGGCACACTATCTTCTATGAAAACCTAAAAGTTCTAAACTGATTACACAGGATGCAAGTACGTAAAACACCCCGCAAGAAGACTCGACACCCCATCTTTCCTTATTTAATTAAAAATATGCCAAAATATGATTACACCTACTATTCCATGCCCCAAGATAATGAAATGTTGAACCAGGTAGTACAACATATGAAGAAAGAAAGAGTCAAATAGACTCCTGTTAGTAAGACAGCATATAGGAACAAGTTTATTCAAAATTGGAAAGCTCAATAGAGCAATCCCCTTTTGTACTTGCACAGATCCTAGATGGTGCGAGATATGTACCAATTTGAGCCAAAATTAAGTGTTGATAAGCAAGAATAAGATATTTTGATGTAAACATCCTCAATCAAGGAATTTTTTGTAAATAAGGTTGCTCTAAGAGAAGCAACAAAGTATTAAAGATTATTAACTTATGTATTTCATGCAAGACTTTTTTCTCTCTTTTGTGATTTTTTTTAATTTAAAAATCCACTTAATTGACACAAATTTGTAAATTGATAGGTGAAAACAAGAAACATAAAATGAATAGCAATGAGAATGTTGTAGATCAAGGCATAATCTGTGAGAACACTCAATATTATAATGACTTGTTACTTCAGACCTTGCAAGAAATGCAACTAAAGTTGGAAAACATGGAGAGAAGAATGAATGAAATGGCAGCCCAAATGGGGCAAAGCCACGAGGAAACTCAATCCTTACCTCCTCCTAGAGTAGAGATAGAAGTCTTTGAGCATAACAAGAAAATCCCCTCACCTAAACAATTAGAAAAACAAAAGAAATAAGAAATAGTGGTTGATCTGTCAACAGATATTAAGAAAATCAAACCACCCAAGTTTTCCAGTTCTAAGTCTGAGGTGGAAGCAGAAGTTTGGTTAACTAAAATGGAACAATATTTTGAGATTAGGAATTTCTCTAAAATCTCAAAAGTAGTTTGGGGAATACATCATTTCACCAGAGAAGCTGCAACCTGGTGGGGAAACATCAAAGTTGAGTAGAACATAAAAACCACTGAGATCACTTGGGAAAAAATTGTAACCATTTTCAGAAATCATTGGCTACTTCAAACCTTTTATGATTAGAAACATTTAGACTTCCAAAACTTAAAGCAAGGAGACATGTCAATACATAAGTACTAGGAGAAGTTCACTCGACTGTTAAAATATGTACCACTGTATCAGCAAGATACCAATCTGAAAGTGAGGAAATTTATTATGGGTTTGAACAATAGAATAGGGGGAGTTGTAGATGTTCTCACCCCTCAAACCATGGAGGAAGCTCTAGATAAGGTTGTTCGACAAGAACACAAAATCAGAAAGGATGAATCCATCTGAGACAATAAAAGAAAAACAACCTAGAATTCAGAGGGCACTGACTTTGTACCCTAGAAAAGACAATTTAAGGACTTCAAGTACAACAAACCAAATTCAAAGGGTAATAGGGTTAAGGATGTTAAAAGAAATTTTAATACAAATAAGAATAATAAGAATAATGAAAAGAAAGGACCATTTGGAGGATGTTTTACCTGTGGAGGAGATCATTATGCTAGTAAGTGCCCCAGTAAATTTAGCACCAATCAACCACAATGACCACCTCTACCACAACAATAGCAAGTCTTTCAGTATAGGATTCATTTAGCTCGAGATAATAGGCAGGTAGAACAACAGATAGGCCCCATTAAAACTTCAAGTAAGATCTACGGAAACCCTATGTCCATTTTAATTGATACTAGAGCTTCTGAATGTTTTATATCACTTAGACTATTAAGTAGGTTTCTAAAAAGATCTAGCTTTATGGAAAAACCATGGATAGTTGAGTACGCAAAATAGTCAAGGGCTAAGGTAGAGTAGTGCCTATTTGAAGGTCAAGTTGACTTTTTGAATTTATCAACAGAATTGAACTTATACGTAGCACCTTTTGGGTCTTACGACATTATCATAGGAATCTATTGGCTCAGTGAACATAAGGCCAAGGTAGATTGTCTTGCCAAAACTGTAAATTGTGTGGATCATCGGGGTAGACCCATAAGCATTACAAGGATTAAACATGAAATCAGATCAAAACAAATTTCTGTAATGCAACTTAAAAGATATGGAAGAAAGCACTGTGAGATTTTTGCAGGTGGGATTAAGGACATAAGGGAACCAAAAACCACCATTTATGGAGATGACTATAGTTATGAAGATGGGGAAATTAGAGAAAATTTAAAAGAATCTTTTGAGGAAAAATAGCCTTATTTAAAGAATTATCAAGATGTGTTTCCTCAAGAGCTTCCTAGACTACCCCTTCTTGAGCATTTGATTTCACCATAGATTTGATACCAAGAGCATAACCCATATCTCGAGCACCATATAGGATGACAACTACAGAATTAATGGAATTATAGATCCAACTTCAGAATATGTTAGATAAGAAACAGATCCAGCCTAGTGTCTCACCATGGGGAGCCCCAATATTGTTTGTGAGGAAGAAGGATGGAACCATGAGATTATGCATAGATTACAGAATGCTCAATAAAGTCACCATCAAAACCTAGTACCCATTGCCAATGATAGATGACCTCTTTGATCAAATGAAGGGTGCAACAGTGCTTTCAAAAATTGATTTTAGGTCAGGTTACCACCAACTTCATATAAAGGATGAACACATACATAAAACCACATTCAAAACTAGGTATGGACATTATGAGTTTATAGTATTACCATTTGGGTTAACCAATGCCCCAGCAACCTTTATGAACTTAATGAACAACATATTTCAAGACTGCCTAGATAAGTTTGTATTGGTCTTTACAGATGATATTTTATCTATTCTAAGAATGAGGAAGAACATCAAAGGCATTTAGAAATAGTTTTGCAAAGATTAAGAGAACATAAATTGTATGAGAAATTATCTAAGTGCACTTTTTATCAAAAGGGAATTCAATAGTTAGGGCACATTATATCAGCTAAGGGCATAGTAGTAGATCCATCAAAAATAAAAGCAATTAAGGAATGGCCTATACCTAAAAATGTATCAGAGGTTAGAAGCTTTATGGGATTAGCAAGATTCTATAGAAAGTTTGTCAAAAATTTCTCAAGGATAGCCTATCTAATCACCTCACTTCAGAGGAAGGTGAAGAAATTTATTTGGACAGAAAAATGTCAATCAGCCTTTGAGTTTTTGAAAGAAAAACTAACTACAACACCTATATTAAAGGTACTTGATCCACAAAAGCAGTTCGTAGTTATAAAATATGCATCTGGAGAAGGATTAGGAGGAGTGCTAATGTAGGATGAATAGGTTATTGCTTATGAATCTAGAAAACTAAAAAACTATGAACAGAATTACACACCCCATGATCTTGAATTAGTAGCTATTGTGCATTCCTTGCAAATGTGGAGACATTACTTAATTAGAAAACCTTTTAAACTTAGATCCGATCATCACAATTTGAAATATATCTTCACCCAACTAAACCTAAATGCTAGACAAAGGAGGTGGCTAGAATTTTTAGTAGATTACGAGTTCAACATAAGTTATATTAAAGGCAAGGAAAACAACGTGGCAGATGCCCTAAGTTGAAGAAGACACATCTCTACAATAGCCACTATAAACTTTAAATTAAGGGATCAGATTTTGCAACACTTAGAACATGATGAGCGTTATGTTGAGATCAACCTAGCTCTTATTAGGGATCCACAAGATCCCAAGTATTTAGAATTTGGTCTAGAAGAGGATGGATTATTAAGATATCACAACAGGATCTATGTACCTAGCAACCTTGAACTCCGAAGACTAAGTTTAGAAGAATTTCATTCAGCCCCATATTCAGGAGATAATATCCATGGACTTCATATAAGGATTACCTATTATAGGAAATTGACATGATATCATTTTGGTTGTGGTTGATAGATTAACAAAGGTTTCTCATTTTATACCAAGGAATTTAACTGATGGAGCACCAGAGATTGCCCATAAATTCATAAAAGAAATTTCAGATTGCATGGAATTCTAGAGAAAATTATTTTAGATAGGGATGCTAAGATAACTTCTAGGTTCTAGCAAACATTATTTTTAGCTTTGGGTACTAAATTAAACATTAGTTCATCTTATCATCCTAAGATAGATGGTCAAACGGAAAGGATGACTTAGGTATTAGAAGATCTTCTAAGAGTATATTGTATGGACCGACAGTACCAATGGGAAACATACTTACCCTTGGTAGAATTTGCATATAGAAACTCCTATCAGTCCACCATTAGAATGGCTCCCTTTGAGGCCTTGTATAGTCATAATTGTAGAACTCCTGTGAGTTGGAATCAGTTGGAAGATAGAATCATTGTTGGACCCAAAAAGCTTCAAGAAATGGAAGAGCAAATCATCCAGATTCGTCAAAGATTAAAGGAAGCTAATGACAGATAGAAAAGTTATGTTGATGCCAGAAGAACACCTAGAGAATTCTCAGTAGGGGAAAAGGTATTATTAAGAGTTAAACCTCATAAGAGTACCATCAAGTTTGACAAAAATGCTAAATTAGCCCCTAAGATATATGGGACCCTTTGAAGTACTGGAAGTTGTGAACCCAGTAGATTACATAATTTCTTTACCACCAACCCTTGCCAAGATGCATGATTTCTTCCATGTGTCATATCTTAAAAAGTATATTAACCACCATGATCATATGATCGATTGGAAATTATTACAGGTGTAAGAACTAGGGGTGGTAGAGGTAAGACCACTTAGAATACTCAAGGTGTGTAAGCTACGCTTACGAAATTAGGAGGTGACTCAGTGCAAAGTCCAGTAGGACTAGTATGCTAAGGATAATGCCATTTGGGAGGATTATCATGAGATTTTTCAAAACTATCCACATCTTTTCTCCGAAACTAGAAATTGAACATTTTTTTTTCTTCCTATATAAATTGATTAAGTATTGTTTAAGTTTTGTTGTTATGTTCATCGAGGACAATGAAAAATCTAAGGGGGAGGGTATGTTACATCCCAAATTTTTCCCTAATTTTTAATTTGATCATAACTATTAGTTTAATGAATTATTTATTTTCATGATCATGTGAAATGAGTTACTTATTTATATACATTGTACCAACTATTAACAAATTACTTCTTTTCATGATCATGTGAAATGAGTTAGTTATTTATATACGTTGATGAAATGACCAGTAACCTATAAGTGTTATTAGATTGTTGGTAGTTAATTGATTTGAAATAAATATATTTTGTTTTGAATTAACATGGAATTAATGTTTTTGGTGGGAATGTTTTACATGGGTGATTGTAGGAGAATACTGAAGGGAGGGGAAGCATTGCTAAATGAGATCATCGGAATGGGATGTTCATTGGTTCAGTCATCAGGATCGACAAGTATGACCTAAGACTTCCTTGGAAAGTATATGAAGACCTATCCATAGGTTACATTATGGGACCACATGAGCTATTAGGGAAACAATATAATAAAAAAATAAAGATATCTAAATTAAAATATAATTCATACCTTTAGAAATTTATTATTAAATTTTCTTATTTTATCATTATAATAAACACTTAAATACGAACACATAAATATAAAATGAAATGGCACCAATAAATTATAATAATATAATCTAACGATGTCACCTCATCAATATACTTATGTGAATGTATATAAGCGCATATTATAATAATAATAAAATAAGTTTAAAACTTGTCAACTCCTTATTTCTTTTCCCTCTTTATTTCTCTCCTTTTCAAATTCAAATTTATGATGTATTCGAATGGTCATCTTGATAACTGATGGTAGCCAAGGAGTCTCATCCAACCATTAAAGAATACCATGAATCAATTTAGTGGATCATTCATCTTTCCATTCAGTTATCCTCTCCTTTTCTCTGTCTGCTACAAATCAATTCTAGGCTAGGTTTTGGTGATCACAACCGGATACCTCAGTATTTCTTTCATCCACGACTTTCCAACTTTTCTTTAGTTCTATTGAATACCGTATTATTAATTAGCAAGTGAACAGGAGATCTAGTTGTGGGAAGAAGAGCCATATTTAATCGCAGGTCATGTGTCTTATTTTTATTTTATTTTCTCTACTAAGTCTGAGCTCGACCATAGTCACTTTCCCTTTTTTTTAATGCTGAATGAAATACCAAAGAAGCAATGTTACTCATAGTTCAATTTCCAATGAGTATAATGTGTGTTTCCATATAGTATAAACAAATAGGCTGAGATTAAAATGTGTATTCAAAAGCATAACTCCCTTCTAATCAATATCCACCCCTAGTTGGTTTTACATGTAGTCTATGATAATTTTTGGTACCTTGTTGTTGGTTCCCTATATTACATTGAGACTCTTTTAGATCCTCAATAAGTATCCTTGAAATTACAACATTTTATGAATTCAAATGGTAGTTGTAGAAAGCTTGATTGAATTGAATGAATCAACATCAATACATATGTTATCATAATTTTCCAAACAAATTCAAAATTCTTGAAACACTAAGGAATTCACCGGCAAGATGCCAAAGAATTGGTGAAAAGGTGTAGATAATATCAAAATGTTCATAATCTTACGAACACCAAGGAATTCATTAGAAAAGAAGCCATGGAATGGTGAAGAGGTTTATATAACAACAAGGTGATCATAATCTTTCAAACACCTAGGAATCACCTGGGCATAGAAGCCACAGAAGGGTGAAGAGGTGTAATTAACCTGTAAGAATCAACAATGAAATCATATTTGAATAATGAATAATTAATAGCTCATGCATGTCTCGGTAATGGAATCTGTTGTCAAGTCGAGTGGTGGAGATCGGGTTCACAAACCCAACTAAAATCCTTGGCCAAGGTAGTTTCAGGCATATGTGCCAATCTTGAGATCACTTTTTGTCCATAGATGTCACTTATATAGGTATAACTGATGGGGCACTTAACCATCTGGTAGCTCAAATGGCTAGATTGAAGAACATCCCAAGCCTGATCTCGAGGTAGGGAGGGCCATTCTAATAAGTTAGGATGTTTGGGGATAAGTATGGTCTGAGGTTGGGAGGTTAAGCCTATGTCAACTCCTCTCACCAATGTCGAGGCTTGAACAACAAGATAAAGGGATTCTTCTATTATTATTGTGTGTTTCTTTTACACTTTTACTTTTAGCCCTTACAAGAATAATTAGATAGTTTAGTTTTCTAAATAGCATAAATAATGACATTTACATTGAATAAATATTTCTGTTGATATAAATCTATTAAGAAAATTAGTCGTTACTTTATTTTCAACTGAATATGTTATCAGTTAGAAATGGATAAATTGCTAGCAATGTATTTGTATATTTTTATTTATTCCTTTTGATCCTGATAAATCAATTGAACGTGAAACACAGTTAGATTAGAAACAATTACTTTTGTCATAGTTATATTCAGTTAATGGAAGTCACTATCATGTGAAATGGAATAAGTTACTTATTAAATTAGATTATTAGGAGATTTAAATTGGTTATTAAAATTCATTTGTTACAATTAGTTCCTATCGTGGCAGGAAACTATTGCCAAGGCTCAAACATTAAATAGTGATTAAACTTTATGACCATTACCAATCAAAATGTAGGGTTTCATTTTATAAATTTCTATTTAATCAAAAGTTAAAACATATGACTAAGTTGCAAATTCTTTACTGAATATTTTCCATATAAAATATTTTTTTCACCTATGATTGATTTCAGAAGAGGTTTGAGTAACCCCAAAATTGAGACAAGAGAAGGCACTAATTTTGAAGAGAGATTTGTGAAAAGCAGTGCATTACAGGTGGCTGACATTAATAATGAATTATGTGTGCACATGGTATTTAGGTTTTCCATGCAGGTGTGACATGTTAAATAAATTTGGGTGTCCATACATTTGGTATGGCATATGGTAGGAACAACTTCTCGCACTTATCAACAACACAAAGGTTCACCACTTCACCTTTAGAACAGTAGGGGCTTTCCTTTTCAACAATTCAATCTTGTTGGGTTTGACCCTTCATACCCTAAATCAACATTAAGTGGGGAAAGGAACATCTCCAATCATCTAGATGTGGAGGAGATCAGTTGTTTCATCTGATACGGGTTCCAAGTTGGGAAGAGGTTTGCAGAATCAATAAGATCAACATCACTATGTTCTTAATTTGTTTAAATCTTTGTAGAAAAGTAGTGATACAATGTGTGTGATTAAATTTTGGTTAGTATTTTTAGTTATACATTCTATTCTATGGATTTAGGCCTTGATTCATGTCTAGTATTAAACTTGACAAGTCTGTATGTTTAAAGTGTTTTGCAGTAGTCTTCCCTAATGTATTTATAAAGTAAAAGATATATTTGTAGATTTTAGTAAAATCATAAATTTTCACTATTTTACAGACCAGGCCACCACTTTCTTCAATGTTTATAACATTATCTTATTATTATTATTTTAAATAGGTAAGTGCCCTTACATAAGGTCAAATTAATGACAATTACAAAGCAAAAAATAATACATAAAATGTATCCCAATTATCATGGAGAAGCCTCAATCTCAACAATATGAGCAAGACCCGTCCATTTCCCCATATCTGCACAGATAACAAGATTGTTCTCTTGATCAACTGTAGCATTGGCCATGCAATCAGAGGCTCTATTGGCTTTGCAATAAATATGGATCAGTAAGAAATTTTTGAGCGAAGAAAGAAAATCCTTGATGAGATCAAGTTTACTACTCAAGCTCCAATTAAAGCTCTGACCAGCTAATGCTTCTCTAATGCAGATCAATGAATCACCTTCAATCTCGACATTGTCAATTCCCAAGCTGAGGCACAACTTGATTCCTAGTGTGCAAGTCCCAAACTTGGCCTTAATGTTGGTACAATGATGGAATTTTCTAGAAGCTTATGGCAAAAAATTACTAGCAGAATCACAAATAATACATCCACCTTTGCATATACATGGTTGCCTTTTGCAGCCCCGTCAAAGTTTAATTTCCAAGTATGGATGGAAAGCTTTTTGCAGTGAACCAAAGATCTATCAACCTTGCACTTTTTGTTGGATTTGAAAGATAAATTAAGGTCATACCATCTTAGAAGAATATCCCTATCCTAGCTAGAAAAAGTTATCTTGTGAGATACCAAAGATCTATTATTAGTTGTTTCAATTATGGCTCTGTGAATACCATGGATGAGCTAATCAATGTTAAGAAACTTGTCATCAAAAATCTATCAGTTTCTCTCCTTCCAAATGTGTCATACAACCAAAGAGGGGGATGTGATCCAAATTGAGAACCGCATTTTGTTTCCATTGGTGGGCCAACTAGCAATGAAATCCCAGATTTTATCTTGCCTAGGACTATACCAATGAAATCCAAACTGAAGCTAATCCCAACATTCTGATGCAATAGGCAAAGTGAGGAAGATATGGTTAATAGATTCTTTAGTAGCTAAGCATAAAGGACACTTGGATGGACCCAAAAAGCCAATCTTTTAAAGTCTATCAGCAGTTAGGCATCTATGATGGAGGACCAACCATAAAAATACCTTGACCTTAGGCAGAAAAAATTTGTTCCAACAAGAAGTGCACAACCAATTATTTTTCTTAACGAGGGTGTTTTAGATCTAATATCCCAAGCGAGGAGAATATTCTCCACTCTTGGCACCACACCAAATGATTGTGTCACGAGATGGACTAAAAAGGAAAGGACATCATGAGAGCTCTTTTGGAATAGTAGAACACAAAATTGGAGGCAAGGGGAGAAATGACATGTCCATCCACTACCAGACAGGGTGCAAATCTATTTCTATATGCACAACATAGTGCTTGACCATGCAACCAAACTACTCAAAAATATGAGCGAACAAATCTTCCAATTGAAACAACTCGGCTAGGCACACATATCTACCCCAATAGTCCTGTAAGAAGTCGATAGTTTGACCGTTGCCTATATTTCATGACACGTGTTCACAAATGATGTGCTTGTAGCTATTTTTGAAACTCCAAATGGTTGATCTGCCAAGTAGCTTAGGGCAAGTAAGGATACGAGAGGGGTCATTACAACCAAGATATTTTTCCTGTAATAATCAACACCATAACTTGTCTGAATTGAGATACATCTTCCATACCAACTTGGCTCGAAGAGCCAAGTTTTGCTATCTCAAATTTTTTATGCTAGCACCTCCAACCAGTTTATCCATACATATGATTGTAGAACCAGAATCAGTATGCAAAGAACATTAACAAATGAAGTAAACATTCACAAACCAAAAACTAAATTCACATATATGCTTAGACTAAGAAAGAAAATAAGAAGTGCAAACCTCACAAGAGAAAACACTCCATGCTTTCTTGATTCTGTAGATGTGTCCTTTTGCTGTGGATGTATGCTCAAGATGCTCAAAAGCTGCTTCAATGTAGATGGGTAATGGCAAATTGGTAGCTTTGTGATCTCTCAATTTGGCATTATAAGGGTATGGTTGATGGCTTTGGTTCTCAAAATAGCATGGTAACTTTAGCTCGAAGATTGTTGATGAAATGGCTTGGGATGGGATTCAATTTATAGGCTAAGGGGTAGAGGGATGGAGGGCTTAGATGCAAGGATGGATGAAGGCTTAAGGAGGGCTAAGATGCACTCAAAGGGGAGCACATGGATTGTGCTTGTTTAGCACCAATGGGAAGGTGACACTTGTCACAAGGAGGATGAGTGTGAGAGGGTAGGGTAAAGGGTTGGTTAAAGGCATGATGAGTGGGGTTGAGTATGTAAGAGGGATGTAAGAGGAATGAGTGTGGAAGAGGGAAGAGTGTGGAAGATGGGTGTAAGAGTCATGAGTGGGCTTGTAAGAGTCTTTTATGTTTTGTAAGAGCACTCATGACTTAGTGGTTGGGTTTTTTGAGGGGAGACTTTGGTTTGGATTAGGAAAGTCTTAAACTTGTTTAAGGAATGTGACAACATTAGGGGGTGGATTAGGCTTGGGTTTAGGATTAGATTAGGGATGTTAGAGCTGTGCAAGTGGATGGCATTAATGAGGGTGGGTGAGTTAGTGGCTAAGCTTGGTTAGTATGGGTGGATGGGGTGGATTAGGCTAAATGGAGGATTAGAGATAGGTTAGGGGTTTTTGAATTTGAAGATTTCATTTATCAAATAGATTTATTTAATAAATGGGGATTTTTGGAATTAGATAGAAGAATAGGATTTAATTGATAAATAATATATTATTTGATTTATCAATTAGGACTATAGATGATTAATTAAATTAATCAACTAGGGGATGACAAAGGATTAATTAAATAGAAATTTAATTATTAATGCCTTTTTAGATAACTAAATAGGATTACTAAAGCGATGTAATCAAATTTAGGTGTCTACAATGATATCCCAATTCAACAAATGAATTTTCCTTATATCTTTAGATCCTTGCCATTTATTTTTTAAGAATCCCTACAATCTCCTTCTAGGCTTTAGATGTGAGTTCCAAGAAAGACATATAGTATATAAGAATTTTTGAAAGTACTGCTTTGGTCATAGTGATGCGTCAAGGAAGAGTAAGCCATTTGTTGTGCCAAAACATAGCCTTTGAATCCATCTGCTCAATAATATCTGTCCAATGCTTGATGGAATTCATACCGTTGAAAACTTGAATTCCTAGGAATTTGGCTAGTAGAGAGTCAATGGAGAAGAGGAGTATGGCAGCAATCCATTTTTGAAGACTCTTGCTATTATTAAAAAAGAAGATACTTGAGTTTTTCATATTCATCACTAGGCCTGATTATTGTTCATTTTCTGTCAATGTATTACAGATGCAAAGGGCCTCCCTTATCTTGGATTCTCCATATAGAGAGGTATCATCAACAAACAGAGAGTGGGTAATGGGATCAAAACCATTACAAACCTGGATACCCTTCTAGTTAGAGAGCTAAACTTGGTTTTTGATGGCATATCCTAGTGCTTCAACCATGATTACAAAAAGAAAGGAATACATGGGGTTTCCTTGCCTAATTATGTTTTTGGCTTGGAAAAAACCATGAAGGCTTCCATTTAAGGAGATAGAGAAATGGGTAGAAGAAACACAAAATGAAATGAGGCCCCTCCATTGTTCACAATATCTCATGCTCTCCAAAACTCCATCTAAGAATGCCCAGGGAACTTTATCATATGCCTTGGAAACATCCAATTTTATGATCATACTAGATCGGTGCTTAGATTTGAGGGAGTGAGCGATTTTGGTTGTGACAATGATGTTATCTATGATATCTCTACCTAACACAAAACCCTTTTGCTCCTTAGAAATGATCCTACTTTAAATCATTTTCAGCCTATTAGCAAGGACCTTAGAAATTAGTTTGTACAAAGTGTTACATAAAGAAATTGGAGTAAAGTCATTGAAGCATTTGCGTTCCTAATTTTTGGGAATCAGAGCAATGATAGTGTTGTTAATATATTTAACAAGTCTCTTGACTTTTTGAAGTCCTCCATGGGCTACCATAAGTCCTTTCCCAAGAAGTGCTAGCACTTCTGGAAAAAAATGTGGAGGGAAGTTGTTTGGACTGGGAGCTTCATCTGGATACATCTAAAAGAGGGTTGTCCTCACTTCCTCAAAAGAAATATTGTCACATAGAATTTGGTTGTCCTCGTTATTAACCACTTGGGTGATCAAGTTCAAAATATCATCCTTGTACATGAGAGGAGATTGGTTACTGGGAAGGTTAGTAAAATGCTCAACTGCTACTAGACCAGTATTTTCTTGACCTGAAATCTGTCTCCCATTCTCCACTTGGATACACCCTCAATTTTTTTAGATGGTTGTCTGGATTGCCAGAGGAATGAAAGAATGTGGTACTAGCATCACCTTCTTTAAGCCACATTTCTCTAGCCTAATCTCGCTAGTATATCTCTTCCCTAAGCATAACCTTAGCTAGTTCCTCCTTTAGATTTTTTCCCAGTAAAAATCTTCATTAAATATACCCCTCTCAACGACTACCTTGTTAAGAGCTTTCAATTCCTCTTCAATGCATAATTTTTCTTGAAATATATTTTGAAAGGTAAATTGGTTCCATTCATTGAGTATTTGCCTAATATGCTACAATTTTTTTGATAGTTTGAAACTAATGGAACATCTGATCTTAGACTCCTTCCATCACAGTTCTAACAACAAAGTCAGATTTGCATCCCTCTACCACATATTATGGAATTTGACGGGAGGGTGATGGGAAAGATTTACAACAGCCATGTTGAGCTCCACAGGGAAGTGATTAGAATTGTTGATAGGGAGGATATAAGCATTTACTATTACAAGACAAGAGAACCATTCAAGGGAAATCAAAAATCTATCTAATCTTTCAAAAATGGTTGTAAAGTCTTTGCATCAGTTTGTCCATGTGAATGTCCCATTATTAGTTGGAGGACCCCACAAAGTCCCTGAAATCATTGATAACTTGATTGATCTTTCTAATGCCACCATTATTTTCAGATAAATCATATATCAGATTGAAATCCCCACCCAATATGATCCAATCATGAGTGGAATTAATGAAATCCAACAGGGCTTCCCAAACCAGCCTCTTAGCCATAGTGGAGATAGGACCATAAAAATTGATGATAACAAAGTGGGAGTTATCAGAAAGAATCATAATCCTAGCTGCACACCAATTTGGATGTTGATGAATGTAATTTTTCAATGAGTCTTCTTTCCATAGAATACCAATGCCCCCTAAAGTACCCGAGGACTCTGTGAAAAGACATTTCCAAGGATGACAATAGTTTTCAAATGCTTGACCTTCTATTGTAGAGAGTTTAGTTTCCTAAAGAAGAATGAGTTGGTTGGTATAGAGTTGGAGTTGCCTCCTGATGAGGCATCTTTTATTAGGGGGCATTTAGGCCCTTGATATCCTAGGTAAGAATCTATATTGTTTCCCAAGAGAGGATGCCCCTCCCTTGGTAATTAAAAATTTTTAGATGCTAGTAAAGCCTTTTGTTGTAGCTTCTTCCTCTCTGCAGAGTTTATTCAATTTTTTGCCTCTAGATTTCTTGATTTTATTAAACTTTCCTTAGTCCAGTAGAGGTAAAATGGACTGGGCTATACATCTCATATCAATGATGTCCAAGCCATCTCTATCATCATCTGATTCATATTAGTGTCCAAAGCTATATTAGATCTAGGGACAATCAACTTGGTGGGTGAATCATCCTTGTTGTGATCAACCCCATGGGAAATTGGACCAACCGAGTCAAAGCTCCTTGCTTAAGTGAAGTGGGGGAAGTTAAGACAATTTTGCTTGCATTTTGCTATTTACAAGGGGAAGCTAGAAGAGATGGAGTTGAAGCAGGGGCTTGCTCTGTAACTGGACTATCTAGGGAACTAAGAAGGGTCAATAGATAGTCCTTCTCAAAATGATCTCTAGCCCTACATAGAAAATAGAAATGCTTATTTTCCTCAATTTTGATGGATTGAACCCCTTTAGATCCATTAATGATCATGCCTATTGAGTCTGGAATATGGTTTATGGCTGTAATTTTAATCCTAATGAACTTACCCATGTCACCATTAATTGAATCCAAATCAATGTTGAGTAAAGTTCCCCACGAGCTTCCAATTTTCTCTAGACAATGCAAGGCCCAATATTCGAAGGGTAAAAAATATAGACAAATTTAGCATGGAGCATCCTAGGGGTAGAAGGTGATGGGATCAAAATTAGGGCTCCAAGACATCATGAATATAGGATAGGTATCTATGAACCAATTATCAGCCATGGTGATGCAACTTTTGTCTTCCTCACAGGTACAAATGATGATGAAGAATTGATTAGATAGAAATTTGATGACCACATCCAATTTCCAAAAGTTTGAAATCCATGATTTCATAGACTAGCGACTTGATTTGATTTCGGTGAATCTGCATATAAAACTAAGGCTTGACATGATCTCAATATCATTAGCCACTTCATTTGATACCTCAATTTCGATTGTTGTTGAAACAGAAGGTGAAGAAGGAGATCGAATCATATCCTTCATAGATGGATTAATTTTGCAATTTATGTTGGGAGAAGGGCAAGATGGCTATTTAAAATTTTAGTTTTTTGACCGCCAGTGCATTCTAGGGTGGAAAGGATTAGGGTTTGAATGCAACGAAGCCCTAAAAGCATGGTTTCCAGTCTTGCAATCCTTAGGATGATCCTTTGTCTGAGCACCCACATCCTTGGCACTACATACAAATGGCTAGAGGAATTTGTTGACCCATCGCCAACCTTCAAAAACCCATTAAACTACTTTGCATAATGAAAATATTATCAAATGTAAAACATTTAAAGCATTCAACACAAATTTGACACTAGGAATTTACGTCAAAACCTAATTTGGGAAAAACCACCAACAACATGTCACTATTTCGAAGTGAGCCCTATTAGGAGACAACCTTGTTAAAGGTCACAAAATACACTACTAAATGTGACCTTATTAAAGGATTTAATCACCCTGTTAGGAGTGCCCTTGTCAGAGGACTTTGATCATTCTATTTAGAATGCCACCTTGTGAAAGGATTTACACATACTGTTAAGTCTTCAAATGACTATTAGGTCAACCTCTGTTAAAAGGATTTCAATACAAATTGTTTACAATGATTAGAAAGAAAACAATAGGCTTTGATCTGTGATTACAACTCACTTTTACAGGTTCATATCTCTATCTAGTCCTTATGTTTACTCACTAATAAGCCTTCTATTGTCATATTTGATCTTGATTCGCTTGGAAACCCTTCAAGCAACAATCCCCTCTTCTCAAAAACACTTAAGCCTTCTGCTCAAGTTAACTTATCAATATTAGCATCATCTCTACAAGCTTTCTCCTTTAGCTTTGCATTCACTCAAACACTTGTGCATTTTTGATCCACCTATGTTTGTATGTTCCTTTTGCATATATTTTCACTCCTCAATAATTTGCTTGGCTCTATACCTCTTTAAATAGGCAATTTTTGCTTTGGCATTTTCCATCACCACCATAGATCTTAGGGTTGACAATCAGGTTCAACTTGATTCATTGTATCTATCCTTCTTGTTGATCATCCTCTAGAAACTTCTTTGAAATCTATCTATTAGGTCTTTACCTAATCCCCTCCTTGGATTTAATGATCCAAATCATCAATCTTATCTTCAACACAATTTAAATCTCCCAAGAAATCAACCAAGTTAGTTTGGAATCATGATTTCCTCAAATTCATTCTCAATAGTGTTACTCTACAGTCACTAAGTTATGATACTCAGTCATTACTGAATTGCTCTGGCATTGTAAAGCTTTTGGCTCAACATCAACTATCTTGCTCAGTCGATGCTAGTGCTTGGTCAACACTAGATTTTCTCAACACTAATTATAGCTTGGTTGACTCTAGCATCACTCAGCATTCCTTAGCCTTTTACTCTATTGCTCGACTTGGCTTAGATTTCTTGACATG